>VZSC01013692.1:584803-651488 GCA_013398225.1 Steatornis caripensis | reverse complement strand
CCCGGGGCGGGCCGGGGCCGGGGCCGGGCTCAGACCGAAACCTCCCCGGGGGAGGAGGAAGGCTCAGCCCTTAAAATGGGCGCCGGCATCCGCCGTCCCATCCCGGCGCGGCCATGGGGGAAGCGGCGGGAGGCAGCGCGGTCCCTCCGCTCCCGCCGTCGGAGGCGGTCGGGGGTCAGGTGAACGCCCTGACCGTCCTGGCCTTGCTGGAGAAACTGGTGTCGATGTTGGAAG
Source organism: Steatornis caripensis (assembly GCA_013398225.1). Taxonomy (NCBI): domain Eukaryota; kingdom Metazoa; phylum Chordata; class Aves; order Caprimulgiformes; family Steatornithidae; genus Steatornis; species Steatornis caripensis. The sequence goes on along the minus strand of VZSC01013692.1, from coordinate 651,254 downwards.
CGGTGGAAGGGCAACAGCGGCAGATGGAGCAGAGGCAGCGGGGTTTGGAAGGGGCGGTGCGGGGTATTCAGGGAGACCTGGGGAAACTGTGCCGCAGTCACGGGGCGACGGGGGAAGCGGTGGAGAAGTTGCTGGAGAAGTCGCGGAAGGTGTGCGCCCACACGCGTGCCGTGCGGGAGCGGCTGGAGAGGCAGTGCGACCAGGTGCGACGCCTGGAGCAGCATCACGCGCAGCTGCTCCGGCGGGACCGCTTCAAGGTGCTCATCTTCCAGGTGAGAGGCCCCGCGAACACCCCCGCGCCCCCTCGCCCAGGCTCCTGGCCCCACCACACTCGCTTCCAAACTGGAGGGAAGAACCCGTTTCTGCTAACTCCTAGCAAACTTTGGGGAAGAGCCGCTTCTTGTTCTTGGCAAACTTGGGGGAAAGAGCTGTCATTTTGCTAATTTAGCAAACTTGAGAGAAAAACCTTTTAATCTAAGCAAATTTTGGAGAAAAACCTTTTAATCTTGGCAAGCTTGCAGAAAGAGTCCTCTTTTATTCTCAGCAAATTTTGGAGAAATGCTGACTTTTAGCAAACTTGGGGGGAAAGCTTTTATTGCTAACTCTTGGCAAACCTGGAGAAAGAGCTGCCTTTTTTCACTAACTCTTGGCAAATGTGGGGAAAGAGCCCTTTTTTTTGCCTAACTTTTAGCATACTGTGGGGAAGGAGCCCTCTTCTATGCTTGACAAACTTAGACACAAGAGCTGTGTCTACTAACTCTTAGCAGACCTGAGGAAAGAGACCTTGCTTTGCTAACTCTTAGCAAACTTGGGGAAGGAGCCGTCTTTTACTAACTCTCAGCATACACAGAGAAAGAGTTGCTTTGTTGCTTTTGGTTTGGGTTTTTTTAAGCAAACTTGAAGACGGGGGGGGTTGGGGTTTTTTTTTTTTTTTAGCAAACTTGAGAAAAGAGCCCATTTTGCTAACTTATAGCAATGGCCCTAAAAAGGCCCCTTGCGTCTGCCCTCAGAGGCAGGAGAGGGGGAGCGGTGCAGCTCCCTCTGCACTCAGCCTCGCACCCCTCTTTGCTCCTCAGGCTGTTCTGGCCCATTCAGGGATGAGCTAAAAATTCAGCTAAAAACTCAGCTTCCTGGGAGTCCATCCAGTGATAGCAGGAGTTTGCATATTTTCCCCTTTTTAAGCAATGGTCTGGACAGAACATGGCGTGAGCTTCAACTAAACACAGGACATGACTTTTTTTTTTTTAAAAAAAAATCTGAAACCCAAACCAAACAGACCTCTACAACACACTGAGGGGGAAAGAGGAGAGCAAACGCGGGGCTGGAGCAGCCACAGCTTGGGCATGTCACCAGCTCCTCACACTAAACTTGTCGGCTGTGTGTTACAGCTGTCAGTCGCTAACTCTGCTCCTTGGGTTGGTTTTTTTTTTTATTTAAGCAAACCCAAAACAACAGAGCAGAGAACTTGATTTTAAAAGCTCTCAGGCCTGGTTAGTGCACAAGTGCTTCCCCCAGAAAGGAAGCCCCCACCTCCCTGCTTATTGTTCTCCCAAATTACAGTCCAGGCTTGTCAAGCCAGAAGAGGAGGAGCTGCAGCGTGTACCGAGCATGGTGGTTTCCACCCTAGAAGGAATGTGGAAATTATTCCAGGAACTGGGTAAATTAAAAGACCCATGTTCTCTGAACTTCTCAAAGTAATTTAAGATCCGTTACTGTAAGTCAAAACATTGCCGTCTCCCAGGCCGTGTTACCTAACCACTGTCCAGACCTAGGCTTTGAATGTTTCCTGTGGGGAGGGTGCACAAGCATGGCCTGGGCAAAGGTAATTTCATGGCACTTCTGCGACCTGCGAGTGTGAGAATTGAGGCCTTGCTATTGCAACTACAGCAGCTTCCTCCAGACGACCCAAATTTTAGGATTTTAAGATGACATAAGAAAGACAAAACCACAGCTGTGCGTGACCAGTTATGGTTGCCTCAGCTAGGCATCCCCATTACTGCTGCCTAGTGGCAGATTTGCAGACACTGGGTAAAAGTACTGCTAAAACTCACCAAGAAGGGTTTGAAGGGTAAAGCAGCATCCCAGCTGGGGAGGGCTAGCTTGGCTTCTTCACAGAGTTTGTTAAATAGCACTGCAAAGCTAATGCCTATTTAAATGTCCGAGCCTTTCCTTAATGCTGGGTCCTAAAGTGCACAAGCCCACAGCAAACAACACAGGTTCGTGTCCCAGAATGACAGCTAAAGAAAATCCACTGCTCCTCCACTGCTCATCGCTGGGGTGGTACGTTTGGACAGGAGGTCTGTTCTTCATTGTTTTACAAGGATTTAGTTGACTGTGTTCCTGTCTCTCGGTGGAAAATACATTGCCATGGCTGGTGGGAGATGAACTTCACCGATCCCAAGCCGATGCAGATCAGGAGCACGAGCCTTAGAAAAGAAACTCTGCAGTTAAATTCAGTAAAAAAAAAAAAAATCAGCTGTCAACTGGGAATTGCTTCTGCCACTGGCCCGTTGCTAAAAGGCAGCATGGCTGTCTGGAAAACCAGGGTGGGTGGCAGAGCTTCTTGTGGTGTGGGAGGGTGGCTGGGGCAGGCAGCGCCCGGGGCTTCCTCTGGCAGAGCCTGGGAGGAGCTGGGATTTTCCACTGGGGAAGCAGCCGCACCCTGAGGGATGGTGGGTGCTCACGAGGCCCAGCCTGTACGCCTGCTGCCAGCCTGGGCAGGCACCTTACCTGCATGCCCACCTCCTTGAAATCTCCCTGCAGGGCCTCCTTGCAAGCTGGAGGTGGGATGACCTGGTAGTCAGCAGGGCCGCTGCCTTGCTAGGAAAATTGTACAGAGGGAAAAGCAGAAGGCTGGCTGCGTTTCTGTCCTGCCCAAAGCAGGAATCCATGGAAAAACAATTGCAGGAAGGAGAAGTCACAGTAATGAAGTCATATTGATACCAGATTTCTGTAAAAACAAAAGGAAAATCTGGATGTATGAGACCTCTCTTCACTTGGGGGATCCTTCTTTTCAGCTGAAAAAAAAAAATCCCAATCTTCATACAGCATGTTTCTTGTTAGGACCTGCCTTTCCAGTTTAGGAAGACAGCTCAGTATGAAAATAAAAATACGCATTTGTGATTCAGCTCTGCATTCAGCGTACACCTCCAACTCCCTGATACTTGGTGGGAGCACTGAGCATAGTCAAAACACACGATTGAGCTCCAGCTCCGCATTTTATGAAACAGTGCTGCCACTCACCAGCATAGCTTCCCCTTAGCGTACGCACCGAGAATGAACTGCGTTTAGAAAAGTTCAGCTATTTACATATTTTCCATTAAAATGCTCTTAGTTTTCTCTCCCTAGACTGTCCGCATTGTTCCTAGTTTGCATATATTTCTTTAATTGGTGATATATTTTAATGGCACTCCATTCCAAGTATTTAAGGATGCAAAAGTTATTACAAATGCCACAAGTGACACAGCAATTTAGCAAAATACTGAAGTGACCGTTTTAGAAATCCTTGTTAAGCTTTGGCATTGTTCCCCTCTATTTTGTTCTCGCCACATGACCAGCTTTTTGGTTCTGGTTTGGTGAGGGTTTTGCTTGCTTTTTTTAGCTGCAACAGCAAAATGCAAGACAAAAAAGGCTTGCATTTATTTTTTCAATTAAATGTCATGTTTACTAGTGAACAGGACAGATAAAGTAAGTCAAAATTACAGCCTGGGGTTAAGCACACCGGTGTTCAAGCCCCTTTTGGATGCTGCTGTTGGTCAATGCTTCATCCTGAGATGAAGCAAGAGGAGGGCACAGAAAATTAGCCATTTGGTTGTATGTTGTTGTTGGGGTCACTGTAATGACCTTTTGAAAAAGCAACTCCAAAGTCAAAAATTAACAAGTGAGGGAAACAGAAGAATTACAAGCCGACAATGCTATTATCTAACTACTAAATTTCCCATTGGAGCCTTGCAGGGAGAATACTCTTATCTTGAATAATGACAAAAATACCTCACATGGCTCTTAGGACATGATCCAGCTGTGCTGTGGGAGGTCAGGGGGATGGTGCAGCCAACACCCCAGCCTGCACAAGATGTGCACATGGGTGGCTGGTAATTCCCTGCCCTCCTTGCCTGCAGTCCCAGCCTGTTCCCTGCCCTCCTCTTCCCCGTGGTGACATCCGTATATTAGTCCAAAGGAAAGTAGGTGGAGCTATAGCTGTTTTTAAACGGATTTGTCATCTTTTGACCTGTTTGATGTAGCAAAACAAGTTTTAGACTAGTAATCATTTAGCTATATAACAGCATCTACAAAGTACAAAGAGCCTGGACTGCTGTACGCACGGGAAAATGCCATCTCCACTTCTTGAAGGCCTTGGCTTCTTACAACAAATCTAACAAAAATCCAAACCGAAGCACACTGATTTCCCTTATGCGGCATCAGAGATTCAGCACTCCTGAGTAAATTAACTACCCGTTCACTCAGGCCATCCAGTTTTATAGTACACCACTATGGATCTTACCTTCCTTTGTGGTAAAAGATAGGGATGAGATTATGACCTACAGAAAGTTCCTGAGAACGGCTGATCAAAGCCGCAGGGCAGGCACTGATTTTAACTTTGCAAGTATTACTAGTATTAGCAAGAGTTGTTTTACGCAGAGAACTTGCACTATTCTATTCGTCTCCTACATGAAAAATAAAATGCAGAGGCACTAGCTACCTACAGTCAAGCTCACCTGAGAAAATGCAAGTGCTGTTTTTGAACTCAGATGTGGAAAACAAAAAGATGTATCGCTTTCCCAGAATTTTAGATTAGAAGAAAAGATCAAAGTTCTACTTTTTTTGGCATGGAAAGTAGTTACGCAGTTTGTAACAGTTGGCATTTTTCAGTGTATTGTTCTAGTCTTCCTAAATGAAAAACCAGACTGCTTGAAAAAATGTATAAAAACAAAATACAGCTTCATCTAAACTTGTTAGGCCAAAAAGATACCAATAGCCCACCTACAGCATTATCAGTGACTATTTGAAACACAAATGTCTGTTCCACAACAGAGCATTCCTACTATACCACCTTTGTATTTCCAAAGCATTTTACTTAATTTATTTTCATTTGCATTTTAATAGTTCCTGTGATCCTAAGGTCTTTTAGTAACCTGAGATAGGAAAGCATGTCATTCCCATTTTGCAAGCAGAGTAATAGATGCCCAGAGGCTGATGTTTTCCAGGGCCAAGTAGGAAGCTTAGACAGAGAGGCGATTTCTTGCACGCCAGTACTGTCTGATAGCCAGAGACCACCTAGAATCTGCTTTTAATTGAACCATTAGCTCGTTATTATGTAGTATTTTTTTGTTTGCCTTTTTTCTTTATAAATACGGATAGTTTGACAGTCTCCCCTCTATTCAGTCACAAATTTGATAAGGATTGAAATAAAATCTGTGTCCATGTTCTTCTAGAGATGACGTGCAGTACTTCAGTTTAATGTGAATACTGTAGACACAGAGCTAAACTGACCTTGAGATGAGCCACACAAGCCCATCTCTGCCTCAGACTGCACTGTGATCAATCTCATGTGACACCACTTTCCTAGACTAAATACTTTAAAAGTTACAACACATCTTTACTCGTTAAAATCAGAGTTTTCTATGCCAGTGAGGCACTTACACCTCAATGCTGTTTAAAACTGTATGCGATTACCTAGGTTTGGAAAGAATGCACAAGACATATAAATTATTCTTTATACGGAGTTCTCATGCTCTGGGGAGTAATGTAACACTGCACCCACTCATGTAATCTACTGCAGTGCAGAGAAAATATAAATATTTGTACTGCAGTTACAGCTGTTTTCACTTAAAGCTGGTGCGGGTTTCCTTTGTTTTGTTATCTTGGACACTGTTGCTGATAGTTGCAACAACATTATAGGTGTTGGGAGAAGAACGCTGGCTTTATTAGATGTTCCACTGCAGACAAAGGGCTTGGAAAGCTTTGTTTGTGCCAGTGTATCCCACTGAGGCCGCTGGTCCAAGAAGGTGTGCAGAAACCACAGAAGCAAAGCACATACAGTCATCCATTTTCTGATACTTTCCATTTTTATATCCTTGAGGGATATTCATCAATACACTTGAATCACAGTACATATGACTGTTTACTGTGTATATATGGTATAAAATTATTCTGCCTGTCCATGTGCATATTCTTGAGTTCCAGAAGCGCTACAAGGTAGTCGTGACTATTTTGTTTTTAAAAACAACCATGTAGAAAGTACTGTGGTATATTCATCAGGATATCCTTACACAGTCTTGACAGCAAATTTAACTCGAGACACTATTCTCTCCAGTGATCACAACTGTATGCTCAGTCCTGAAATAATAAGTGTGAACTTTGAAGTGTATGTGGCCTTTTTTCCCCTTAACTGTACACTCAGGCCCACTAGGGACAGATCTGAGACTATTACAACCATTTCACTCAGCACTTACTGCTTGTTGTATCTAAAGATAAAAAAGAGGGGGGAGATTAAAAAAAGTCGTTCCAATCCGTAACACTAAGTGATACTGCATGCAGTCTATCTGAAAGTGATAAAAAAGGTAACGAACAGATACTATGCAGATCTAAGGCGTAACAATTCTGAGAGGAAGAGGGAGCGTGCAAGGAGCCTCGTTTCCTTTGCACGCCCGCAAAACCTGCTGCAGAACAGAGTGTTCATTGTGCTGCCTCTGAACTGCTTGGGGTTGCAGAGCTGCCGTGCTCAGTAGTCACAGAGGGCCTTCGTTACAAGTTGCAGCTTCTGCACTTCTTCAGCCTGTTTTGTTTTCAGATACCTTCTTTCTTTCCGTGCTCTTTCCTGGTTTTGTTTCTAAAAAGCAATTATTTTCCTCTTAGCTAGAAGTGACTACTAGTGTTTTCTGTGTGATGTAATGTCTGTTTATTTTTCTAGGCCATAAATTTTTTTTCTTTATTTTTCAAGGAGTTGCCCTGTCCATATTTTTAATATTTACCAATTTACCAACCGAACTTACAATTTTTTTTTCTGTGCTGTAAATAACTGGGAAATAGCACATACTCCAAACATCACAGACTGCATGGCTTCTCAGTACCAGCAATTCACTTTTGACAGCAGCATGCATGTATCTGAAATACAGTGGGAGCACTAACTGTATATGCCATCTAAGGTACCTCTCAGATGCACCCAACTTCTCTGCAGAGATATTCCTAATCTTTGGCTGGAGAAACTGAAAGCTCTTGGGGTTACGTGACTTCTGGAGGCCCATGCAGGAGTCTGCTGTACAACCTCCTTAGCCACCATACCATCCCTTCTCCCCAGGGATAGGTGTACACCTTTACAGCTAAACTCTTACTAAAGAGCATCTAATTTAAATGACAAAGAACGGAATTTCTATTCCACATACATTCTGAGTCACTCTGAAAGAGAAATCTTACAGCTGACAGCTCATTAGTCTAAAACTGTACCAGATAATGGTTCAGTGGGCTTTGAGTGGCTTGTTACTGGTTAAATATACTGAAACAACAAGAAATGTTCAGCATCCTTCATCTCGTTGAGGGGGGTGGGGGGAATTAATTGTTCAGGGTTGTGCTTTGTTTATTAAATTTGCGTCCTGTGAACTATGAAACTCAAATATTGTCAATTCTTTCAGGAGGAAAATGAGATCCCTGCCAGTGTTTTTGCAAAAGAGCCTATTCCCAGCATTACAGAAGGAAAAGAGGAGCCTGTGGATGAGAACAAGACACTGGAAGAAACCTTGCATACAGTGGAGTTGTGTTCAGATGATGAAATGTTTCACGAGGAAGATGATGTGGATGACAGTGCAGAGGAGAAAACAGAAGAATCAAGAGCCGAGAAAATTAAAAGATCCAGCCTCAAGAAGGTAGACAGCCTCAAGAAAGCATTTTCCCGACAAAACATCGAGAAGAAGATGAACAAGATCAGCACAAAGATTGTATCACCTGAACGGAGAGAAAAGATCAAGAAATCGCTTACTGTACATCATCAGAAATCCTCCTCTTCTAAGAGTTCGGCTTTCAAAGTATCTCCCCTCACCTTCAACGTGAAGAAAGCCCGTGAAGGAGAAAGCCCTGCTGAAGCTCAGGACAGACCAACAGAAGCTACAAGCAACGACCAAGCTGAGAATGAGGATGAAATGTCATTTGCCGACATGCACTCCGATATGACACCTACCACCTCGCTGACCGAGGAGGGCAAAGCAGTAGGTGATTCTCTAGAGAAGGAAGCCAGAATGGAAGGGAATGCCATGATGAACAACATTGAGCTGTCCATTGTTGAAGATGATGAAGAGTATGGGATGCCTCTAGAAGTTTCTAGCCAGAAACTGTACGATGAAAGAAACAACCCAGTCGGTGGGGAAACGGAACAATCTGATGAAGAAACAACCCAAGCAGCTGTCCTGCAGATAGACCAAAAAGCGTAATCAACCCAAGCCTTCCTTTGCCTTCCAGATATGCACTGTTTTACTTAGGCAAGTAACTGGTTCCTGCTACACAGGCGGCAGTAGAGATTCAGTTTCTTCCATCGTTTTCTCTGCAGTGGTAATTTATTGCATTGTGTTGGAAAGCAGAGTGAACAAGGTCAGGGATACAGGCTGCAACATGCTCCCGTTTAGGCCGATTCACTGTTGTTTATTAATTTAGAGTTGCTGTCAGCTGGCATAAGAGACTAGCAGGAAAAGAGTATGTCTAGCAGAAGTAAGCTGACCAGCTTGCTTTCTTAGAGTTAGGTCAGGGGAATGCATGGACAGTAGTCAAAAACCAAACAGTTCTGTTCTGTTTTGTTTTCTTCTCTGTCAGTATTTCCCAGCACTGCGAGCAGTTTTGTATGTAAATGTAGAAATATCAATAAGAACATTTTATTTCAGTTTCCTTGCCATGCTCTGTGAATACTAACAGCCTCAGTAACTGTGCATACACATATAGTTTTTTGGGGGCTTTGCTCCACAACGCTGTAAGCCCAGAAGCGCAGAGTACTTGGAGGGCGAAGCTGAAAAGTTGGTTCCATCCATTTCAGTAGGGGAAAGATTTTTGCCAGTAGTCTCTTGCTATTCACTTAGAAGAAACAACTGTGTTTGGGTGGAAACAAAAAGATGATGTTTTTTCAATCTAACAGAGTTACGGAACTACATCAGTGGCAAGCATGAATGTGTGATCAGCTACTGTACCTTTAAGGGATCAGAAATTGAAAAGGAAAAAAAAGATAGAAGGAATTTGACAGAAACATGGAGATAGTCTCAAGAAAGTATGAAATGCTATGAAAAGTAAAAAAAAGCAAGAATAAATCCCTGCAATATTAAATCTATACTTCCAGCTTAAAGAATATATACTCAGATAACACTAATTCTTAGTCTTTACAGCAACATACTATCAAATTTTGCACCTGCACAACTTTGTATCTCAGAGTATTTTGAAAATAGCATAATTTATCTTTTTACAAATTTTTTCATATATAGAGCATATATCTACACAGAAGAGTTAGAAAATTACAGGGATGTAAGGACTTGGGTTTTTTTTCAAAAAGGTGAAATTATCTTTAGGCATGTCTAAAAGGAACAACGTGTTATGGATTGAACTTCATGGCAGGGATGAGTTTACATAAGGGTGAGTCTGCAAAGCCACAGCATTTGATTCTCTGCTAATAACTTTCATCAAAGCCACCTACCTGTTCTCAAAGTTACAAGTTTGTAATTTTTCAAAATTCATTGAAAATGAGAGGTTACAAGGTAGTTTGTTCACTATGAATGTTCATTCCTGTCACTTAACAAAAGTAAAGGGGAAGGGAGGAAAGGGAAGCACAATACCCACAACAGTTACCTTACATCCTTGTTTGTTTATGCAGTGGGTTATTTTTATTTTAAATATATATATATATATATATAATTCTACTGATACTTAACATTGCACTAAAAGGTTGCTTCCTTCAACTTGTGTTTAGAGTCACAAATTACAGGGGAAATAAAAACTACAGCAAAAATACCATTATGAAATGATTAACAGATATGACTCCACAGGGGTAAGTAATATCTGTAACCAGTAAATCACACTGGAAGTTAGTCAATAAGGGCTTAATGTAGGCGAGTACTATTAAGAGTTAAGCTCTTCGGTGTATGGTATCATATAGGAGATACTGTTTTTAAGAAAAATCATGGTGTAACTCGTGCAGCTATATTTTTATTTCATATTAACTATAATGGATTTCAATCATTTTTACTTGTAACTAACTACAAATATGACAAATAAAAGCATAACATAAAACACAGCCATGTCAGTCTTTGGGAGCAGCAGTCTGAGAAGTTGGCAAAGATGAAATTTAAAGGTCAAGCATTTATTACTTCAGTTCATGTCCCCGTTGTACCTGCACCATTTTCTTTCTCATCCTCTGCTGTTATTTAGCAACACAAACACCAGTGTTTTTCTTTCCAGCCACTTGTCAGATCTCTAGCTCATCTGAATGTAGTCAGGCACTTTCAAAAATCTGCTAGCTCCATCTGCATTTTTTTATTGGACTGCAGCATACTTCTAATGTTTTAAATGGTCCTGGAAAGCACATTTGTATTGAAGTGTATATTCTGTTTATGCACACAGATAAATCCATGTCTTCTAGAGTGCCACATAGTCTTTAGCAGGCTTAATTATACTGACAGACCAAGAACCCTCGTTTAACCCTTATGTAACAGCTGTCAACTTCCCACAGCCACCAAGCACTAACCAGGAACCCCAGCATCATGTTTACATTTTGCTTTCAGATATGCCTGGTTTGTTTGTCCTGCTAAGCTTTCTTTCAAACAATACCCCTGGCCACACTTTATCCAGTTTTAGAGATGCTGAAATAAATCCCATGTGCAGTGGTTTAAGGAAATTACAACACTATCACATAAAACCACTGGAAATGCAGATAATTAGCATCTATCTGTGAGAATTAATTCAAATGCCCACTTCAGGATACACTACACACACAGCCATCGTCAGTTGCAGGACTAGAATTAAATGCTTTCTCCATCACGATCACACATTTACAAGGACGAGCAGGCCTATAATCCTAACAAACATAAGAAAGCATGCTTTGCAAGAGAGAAGAACGTTTACTCAACTCATGAATGTCTGCTTTTGTGTTATCCTATAAACCAGAGTAAGAAGTAAGCTCAGGATCCCGAGATGTCCCCCAAGCTGTTCCTTCCCTTCTCCTTCCATTCTCGACTCCTGATTCAAAACATTAGCCTGCAAAACTTAGCGTTTCAGGGAGGAGACAGACTGCGCACCAGCAGCACTGTATCCTTTCAAGTATGTGCCTGGATCTTGTCAGGCTGGCAGATATGCACCGGTATTCCATGCTGGTGCTGACAGGTTTGTCTACATAATTACTTTTTTAAAAAACTGCTTGTTTAGCCTTCTTGACACGCTAACACAGGTACAGCACCTGCCTGTGAGTTCCACTCATATCATTATGCCTTGGAAGTCCTGACGCGTTAGCTGCTGTATGGATTCCGAGCTTGACCTCCACTGAAATTGGCGGGAGATCCGCACAAAGAAAGAATCATAGAATCATAGAATGGTAGGGGTTGGAAGGGACCTCTAGAGATCATCTAGTCCAACCCCCCTGCTAAAGCAGGTGCCCCCACAGCAGGGTGCACAGGAATGTGTCCAGGCGGGTTTTGAGTATCTCCAGAGAAGGAGACTCCACAACTTCCCTGGGCAGCCTGTTCCAGGGCTCTGTCACCCTCACAGTAAAGAAGTTCCTCCTCATGTTCAGGTGGAACTGCCTGTGCTCCAGTTTGTGCCCACTGCCCCTTGTCCTGTCGCTGGGCACCACTGAGAAGAGTCTGACCCCATCCTCTTGACATCCACCCTTCAGATATTTGTGAGCATTGATCAGATCTCCTCTCAGCCTTCTCTTTTCCAAGCTGAAGAGGGTGTGATAAATTCCCTATGGTATAAATATTTAAACTAGCAGCACTCAGTGGCTGCTGATACTTCCATTTTCAGTGCCAGAAAGCCAGCTGACAGTTCTGTCCCCTTTTAGGGGAAAGGGCAAAGAGCATCCTATTGACCCCCACGTGCTAATCCATAAGCCGGCTCCTCTGTGAAAAGGCACAGATATGGGCTTTCTGGACCATTTCACTGTGAAATAAGAGTGCAGTGAAAGCCCTCATATAGGCCTGACTGAAGCGTGTTTGATGATTAAAGAGACAGAAGAAAGTGAAGAAGAAAAGGATCAGAAGGTAAAATACACCTGTATGCCTTTACACTGATGCAGTGTTATTTGTTGTTACAGGCTGTAACGCCAAACAGTTATGTGACTGGTGACTGATGGTCACATGCTTAAAAAAGAGGTAAACTGAGAAGAATTAGTGAAGTAATCGCGCTTCGTTAGAGGGCAAACTGTTTGCCAAGGGACCAGTCCAACCCTGAAAGTCAGTGAAAAGCCTTCAGCTGGCTCAAATGACTCTCTGAGCCATACAATGGTTTTCGGCCACACGGACAACTCCTGTGACCGTCAGTAAGAGCTGTGTGCATAGATGCAGGACATGAGATCTGTGCATCTCCCCAATCCAATCTGCTTAGCTCATCAACAGAATAAAAAGTTTTACTGCCATCAGCACGGCAGATGCAACAGTGTGGCAGAAAGGAAGGCTACAGCCTGCTTTGCAGGGCGCATTGTGAGCAAAATTTCAAGCTAAGTTCTGACTGCAAGGTCTTTGCTGTCAGTAACTGCATAAAACGGAGCAAGTATCCAACTCCAACTCCTGAAAATAAAGTCAAGTATGCAGGTAGAAAGGTTTTACTGTGATCCACTACAACACACGCACTCACTCTTGGTGTCAAGAGGAAGGTGTCAGGTAGTCTTCCTGCATACATGGAAAAAGATTCCCCACCCGAGCAAAGCAAGCATGCAGCTGTTTGGCCCCAGTCCTGGTTAGGGTTTTGCCTAGGCAACCGAACAACTGTCACGGCCTGGAGGGTGCTGACTCAGCACGTAAGTATCCACCACTCTGACTCACCGGCCTCACAGTCCCAAATAAACGGAAAAAGGCTGATAGCCTCTTTCCACCACTTTAAACTGCCCGTTGCCAGGGTTTTGTTTCAGGATCTGCATTTGAACCAGCATCAACTCCAGGCTGAGTCTAACTGCATGCATAAAGGAATTTTAATCAGCATACTTGCAGCTGTCGGTGGTGGCTGATCTTTCCTGTACTCCTTTTGATCAAAATGCCTTTTTTCCCTTCCTCTCACTCCACCAAGTCATTTGCGGGAGTCTGAAGTGCACACTAATTCAAATAAGGAACTCTCTCTAACTGCATGTTGAGAACTGATAATCAATGTCATCTTTAATTTTTCTTACATGGTTATCCCCTTTAATGGAGTGTGCTGCAGTAACTGAGAATAAATCTGCTTTGGGTTAAGCTAGAGATTGTTATTTATTTTTCTTTCAGATCAGAGATTAATATTGCTGTATGACCACTGGCACTAACCTCTTTTTCCATAGCAACACTAAAGAGAACATAAACTATGAGTCATAATTTCTCTCTGGGGGACTTTTTTGTAATTATGATCATTCCAGAGTTCCTAAAATATGTTAGCTGATATATAGCTCTGGTATAACAGCTTTGATTTTCCTTCGTTTGAACACACAGGCAGAAAGAAGAGACTTCCATTATTTTCTCTTTCTCAGGCTGAGCTAAACACGACACAAAGTACCATACATTCATTATTCATTATAACTGTGTGGCTCCAAAAAATTTCACAGCAATATTTTCCTTATAAAGGTAGAACAGGTTTCCTCGCTTTCAATAACCTTAAATGATACTGACCTTCTAAAAGAAAACTCATGTCCTTCCCAACACGGTTAGTAAATTGGGGTTTGACAGCTGGAATTGTCCAAACTGGAAACTGTACTGGGTGGCGGCAAGGTTGCACAGCAGCATTGCTCCGCTGTCAGTCAATAGCTTTAAACTCTCTCCAACATTTCTTCTCCCGCAGAACACAGCTGCAATATACAGCCCAAATTCAGTAATAATCGTGATTCTCTTTACTCCCTTCACTGAAAACCTGGCGTTGGAACGACTTGTCCATACAGCTCCTTGGAATATCTCAACAGATGATCACACCAGATCATCAGAAGAGATTGTAAGAAAGACTTTTTTTGTGTGTGCCTGTCTCCTACATTTGCCTTACAACACAGTCTGCTGCGTGCTGGTGCAAAGCACACAGAAAACCTGTAGTGCTTGTTGCAGGAGAAGAATTAGAAAAAAAGATGAGCAAACCCAAGGACACACATATTCAGTCGAGAGCCATAATCCAAAATGGAGAGACAGAAGAAGCTTCTGTCTCTCACTGCTCTGTAATGTAATCCCCAACAGCTAAACCAGACCCCGACTGCATGAACACAAAGGATACGTAGTTCGCTCTTGCCTTGCCGCTGTGAAGCAGCGTACACATGCTCAGACTTGTGCAGGCACACAACAAAAGACCAGAACACCAACTAACATAGTATCAGTCACTCTCCAGACATGTGCTCCTTCCTAAAGGTTTGCAGAAAAACTGAAACCTTCAAATCCCTGAACACAGGGAGCAAAAGGTCATTGTAACGCCCTATGCCATTAACTCCAGCAAGGAGAGTCTGACTCTGTTTTTGCTCCCTCCCATCAGGCTTAAGCTGCATAGAAGTGCGGGTGATGTGAACTGTGCTGGATACCGAAAACGTGCAAGACAGTGTTAGGAACAAATAGCACGCAGGGGATGTCTACACTGCGCACCATGTACACATACCTCATTTAGATCAAGTACCAGGCACAGCCTAACTACAGTAACACAACGTTCCATTCAAGCAAATTTATCTTATTTCTCAGCTACTTAGCTCCTGATGTCCTACACTATTCATTTAAAGCGAGCTTCAGCATCTTTTCAGTACACTGCCAGCTACAGTTATATATGTCCTTATATTACTTGTTCCTTCTGACATGCCTGTAGGCAAATGAGCCCCGTGAGGGTGACAACATGAGCTGCATTAACCAGCCGCCTGGTCCCTGAATCATTGCAACTCAACACAGTGCTGTGAGAGACATGGAAAAAGGGACAGTGAGAACATCTGGCTAGTGGTAAACAAATTATGAACACACAGAAGTTGTCTGCATTTGCAGAGTCAATTGTCACTTCCACACTATCACAGTGAAAGCTATATGCACTATGTGACTTCCTTTCAATAACCTTCATTTTCCTACAAGGTTTACCATTTTACTGTTGATGATTCCCGGAGACTGAATGTCAGTGAGGAGGTTATGACTGAAAACATGAAGAAGTGATATGTAATGTAAGACCTGTGTGATAGGTCCTATGTAAATTTGAAAAGAAGGGGTTTTCTATTTGCATGTCCAGGTGTAATCTCTGTAGAAGAACGACCGCATCCTCCGCATGCCACTGCACACCTCTTCAAATGAAACGCAAGCCTGCAGTACATGAAAGTATGCATTTCTGGGTGAGGCTTAACAGCATGGAGATCTCAATTAAAAAAAGATTGTGTTCTGCAGGAGCTCTAAAATGCTACGTATGAAATATATATGTAGTATACATGACATCCAGTTTCAAATAAGGTGAGAATCTGGAAAAGTTTTCATGGATTTTAGAGTGGTTGTAAATTCTTTCACTAAAAAGGAAATAGGATCCTATAAAACCAGTCCTAAACCAAATCCATCGGATACTTATTTTTTTAATCAGGTCCCATTACGTCTTAATGATACAATAGCCAACATCCACCTGGGAGTGGAGGGAGGCATTAAGATAGGGAGAAGTATGTGGGAGAAGACGATGAGTAAGAAAATGTGGACAAGAAATAGGAAAATGTGGAGGTAGATGAGAGAGGGAATGTGTGAAGGAAGGAGTCAGTGGGAAGGGGGGGAACTGGAGGAAGGAGCTAAAAGGCTACCGAGAAAGAAACACCAGCAGACTGCCCAGAACAGAGTCAAAGGCCTTAAAGCGAAGGGTGGGACGGAACCAAGAGGCACCAACAAAACAGGGAAAACAAAGAAAAACAAGAGTCAATAAGGTCTAGGATTCGAAAGGATGGAAATGAGAGTATGGAATCAGAAAAGACTGTGCAATAGCTGCCGTGTGAGAGACGGCAACAGTGAGGAAAGAGCACAATATTTATTTTAGCATATCCCTACCTGCCAATCTGTATTGCAGAGGCAGTGACCAATATTTAGGTCTAGAAGTGATTTTTACTGTGCAACATTGTCAACGCTTTTTGTTTTGCTTGCATTTTTTGTTTGTTTTGAGGGAGAAAAGTTAGTCAGGAATAAGCAAAAGCAACATCTTATTCACACACATCAAAATAGCTCAGCCAGAGCATGCAGAAACCCGTGCTGGGAACGGCCCCTTCCCACGTCTGCAGTGCAAGCTCACACACCACCACACATTTTCCATGGCTACTTGTTTCCAAAAAAGACTTTTGCGGAGGGAGGTTAGCGGGGAAGAGGATGGATGGTGCTAACAGTAGGATGGAGTCTCCTCTTGTCCAGATATTTAGCTAATCCCCCACTGAGTACAGACCTCCTGCGGACAAGGGGCAGGCAGGATCTCCTAAAAGCACTGAGATGCATCTCCACCACTGGATTTCACTGCCAGATCACCGAATCCTAACGAGTTGCTGGAACAGAGCCAGCGGGATTTCTTTGCTATTACAAAGAGGTTTTTGGGAAAGCAAACCCAGCTGTCATTCTCCACCGGGCCTCACCCCCTCGCTTTGCCAACAAGTCTGCTATATTAAGATACAAGGCAGCCATGCTGGCTGTGCCATTTTTCCTTCGTGCTTGGCTTCCCGTGGGAGTTGCTCCACTCTCACATATCTGCTGAGAAACAGCTTGTTCCTTCTGGCTTTCCTCAGTTTCTTTTTTTAGTGGTGCCTTTCTGTCACTTCGTACAGCAGAGGCCAGGTTCTGCTCTGACACCAGCACGGACCTGCCCAAATCCCCTCCTCACCACACACCCCTCAGATCAGGAGCAGCTTTCTCCTGCTCAGCTCCTAACATCTCCTAGGTTGTTGCCTGACATTTTCTTGTACTTTTCGAGAAGCTCTCCAGTTCGCTATGTAACTCTCTCATAAAATGAAAGGCTCTACTATGAATTCTTTTGTTAATGGCTCACAGGATGCAGCTTCATGGATACAGGGTTTTTCATACCTGCCACACTTGGATCATTTTCTACACAGAAGAGGGAAACATAGGGACAAAATGATGAAGAGCTTCGGAGGCAATGGAAGAAAAACCTGGATTAGGACTCTTCAAAGGGGAAATGTCTCCTTGCCTACTTGTTTGCTGCTGTAAAATGTCAGTGCCTGAACAGAAAGTCTCCTACAGAAGAGAGGAAGGCAAGATGTATTGAGAGATAAAAAGGACAGTGGAAACTCAGGTGTTGTATGGCTTCTTTGTCAAACAACTCTACAGTCTATCATGCGTACATATATATGCATACACCTATACATACATGTGACGTGTATCTATATGCACACCTGTATATCCATCCTTACTATTTAGTATATGGATTAATGTGCTAAACCATAAAAAAAATTTGGCATCCAGGTCTCATTAATTTTGAAGATGTCTGCACACCTGTAATTCATTCTATAAGCTAATAAAGAAAAAGTTCCTCAAAAGTTTTCCTCATGACATTTTGTATAGTGCCTATGCTATCACAGTATTCAGCACCTATCCTGAAAAATTGAAGAAATTCAAGCAGTTCCCTTTCGTATGACGTGACAGTAGTCAAAATCTATGCCAGCAGCGGGAGACTAATGAAATCCAAATGTGTTTAGAGAACATCAGGGACAAGAGAACTTGAATTGGTGGTTCTTGATCATAGATAAGAGTTATTCAAGCTGCAGCTCTAATAGGAGTAATTTCATATTACAGAGAGTGTTTCACTTTATAAGGATTTCACAAATCACTTTGCAAGCCTTTCACATAAAGTTTTGCGCAATATTTTTCAGGCAGAGGCAATGTTCACACTGAGACAGACACAAGCTCGCTCTGCCCATGCTTCCAGCCAACTGGAAGACACGTTAAATGTCAGACATTGCCCCAAGCTAATATGCCACGTCTCTTATTAGCTCAAACGGGGCACTGCACTAACTGCATCCATATGACGCCTGGTCAGCTCAAAACGCAGACGGGGTGAGATCATCTCTGCCTGTACAATACTGTTAGGCAACGCAGCCTGAGAGTTTTGCCTGCATGAACAATGCAGTTGCAGGGGGTATTATTCCACTGTGCCTCAGTTAATGCCTAACGTACCCCAAGTAATAGAACAAAATAGATCTTCAGACTACAATTAAAAAAAGCCAAACATCTGGTAAATGTTTTACATGTACTAAGTACTGAAGTTGGAGAAAAAATTGTCTACTCAGAACTAATCTGATTTGCCTTCTACAGCAGAAACTGTGGCAAATAGTCCTCTTTGATGCCATTCTACTGGAGCAATCTGCAAGAGTATTTTGGCTCTGTAACTCAAACATCATTCTACAATACAGCGCTTGGTGTCTGCGCTCATTTTCTTTCTACAAGGCTCCAATATGAGAGTAAAGAAGAGATCAGCTAAACTCTGCAATGGCTGTCTTCTGGTCTAAATCCTCTTGGGAAAGTGGCATGAAATACTGCCTGTGGACTCTGCAGCAAGGTGTGTACCTGCCCCTCCACCATACGGGGGCTGAGCAAAACTCACAGTCAGATTTGTCGCCAGGAGCAGCTCTCCCGCCATGGCTCTGCCGTCCAGACGACCACAGGGACTTGAGGCAGAAGAAGTGGCAAGATGCTTTTCTGATGGTCCTGAGATCCACAGAATTCAAGGAGCTTACACAGAATAATTACTTTGTGCAGGTAAGGACGAGGCTTTAGCCTGCTTCCATATCCCCACTGTGATGGAGACATTTTATTCTTTAAGATTCTGTATTATTCAGTGAGTTCTGCCATCTTTCTCCAAATGTGGTTGTCACTCAACAGTGCAGCTGGCCAAATACTGCAAAAAAACATTAGCTGAAAAAATTATTTGTCAGGAAATATGGTTTCCTCTTCTCCACCTAGTGCATTCCAGCAAGTTCCAGCTACATTGCTTCCTCCCAGCATTTAACTTGACAAAGCGTGTGGTGAGCCTGGCAAGAACCTGAAGATGTCAAATGTTCATGATTATCTGCATTAACAGTTGTTATTGTTCTTACACCAATAGTTTAAGCTTATCCTTAGTAAGAAATGGTTCTTTTTTTCCTTACTAGAAATTTTTTTTGCACAATAATCCTCTCTACATAGCATCATGATATTTTCAGATTTTTGTGTTCAGCTTTGAATGCTATATGAATACTGCCTGGTGAGGAAAAGCCTGCTACATTTAATATATATTATAGTTTCATTCTTAACTGGATTTAGTACACTGATCATTTGTTGCGGTTCCTTTCCCAAGTTGCATTTCTGTGGCCACTGACTTTTAAGTTTCTTGCTTGTTTTCCATCCATATTTCCCTATCATTACCACCATGATTTGCATTATCAGATTGTTTTTCACCAGGGTTCTACTAACCCATGTTAAACTTTGCAGCCACGTAACTATACTTTTTCTTTTTTTTTGATGGTGGTGATGGGGTCCTGACATCCATCAGTAGCGGCACGCTGGAATCACTTGTTGCACCATCCATTTACTTATCCTGACCACATAGTAAGAGCCCTTACGCTTGCCTTCAAATCCAAGTTTGTGCCTAAGGTACTCAAAAGTGCCATTTTCAGAAACAAAATCATCAATGGTTAAACTGAGTCAGAAGTAAGTATGGGGAGCTTAATTCTACTCTTATGTATGTGGATGCAGTTTTGGAATGAATGCACTGAAGCCAATTGAGCTGTGTAAGCTCTGTCTATGTTGTGTAGCGGAAAAGGTGATCGTGGAACGGACTCCCTCGCACAGCTAGGCTGGGATTGCAGAATTCTTGTTTGCAGGAATACAGAAGCCCTATCTGAGCATCTTCAAAAGACAGTCTCTTTACTACCTTCAGGACTAAAAGCCTGACCTGAGAGCCAATCAATGGATTCAAATTGACTCCAGCATGCTTTGCATTTGATTAAAGCCGACCCCCCTCTTTGCTGTAGCTTCCCCAAATACTTTCATTATGTAAACTAGCTTTTAAGAGAACTTTCTCTGAACACAGACTGAATACATATCTGCAAGACTTTTCTCTGGATTCAAGGTAAAGTACCCAGATACTGTTCTGAGGACTACGATACACAATATCTTAATTCTCACTCGAACAGTTCCTGTTTATCTTCATGGAGGACTAACTCAAATATTAGCTTTTGGATTTGATAAGGGACACATTAAACAAAAACTGATGCCTATATCATAAAAAAGCTGGCTCACAGCCAGATAAGTGGAGCACTGCCTACAAATACTATATTCAGGCTTTGCTTGCAGTGGTATTTTCTTCTACAGCCTGCATTTTTTTCAGTAGTGCATAAGCATATCTAATAGAGTAGCTTACAGGGAGATTTCAATCGCCCCCTGGCACATGACAAATGAGACATTTCTTATGCCAGCTCAGCTGCATACAGTACTCCTTCCCTCCCAAGAACTCCGGTAAGAACTTCGGGTCTGAGACATCATTTTGTTACTCCATTATAATGCAGTGATGAAAGAAACAACAGTTTAATTGTTTTCTATCTGTGAGATAATGAATTACTCCTCTCTCTAAAATAGAGAGGCAGAAAAAGAAGGAACATGAATACTCATTTCCTTTTCCAGTCAACAATTAAAACACTTGTGAAAAAATGTGACAATCGGTAAAAAAATCAATGTAAAGTTTGGTAACAGCTTGACACTTTCAGCATTGCAAAAACTCTCACCTAAGACTCTCAACTAATCAGCCTTACTAAAGTTGAATGGTTCCTTGAAATTAATGGTGCTTCCTGTGGGCTACGCTGCTGCTCAGTGTGAATTAGACAAGCAAAAAGTCCCAGTGCTTTACAAAGAGCTTTTGAAGTAGATCTATAGTAACCCCCAAGGAGCTTCTTCTGATTAAAAAAAAAAAAAATCAGCCAACAAAATAAAATAGAAAAAGAGGGGTAAGAAAAGGTCACACTTAACAGAAAACAATGAAAGTTTCCACAGGCGTTTACCAACTTCCTTACCATGCACCACACAAACGTTCAAACACACTCTGACTAGATCTTCCAACAGATAGCGAATATTTCACCCCTTGAAGATGGCTTCCACACCTTCTCAAACCTGTGTTTTTCCTCAGTATTTTCTAAAACCGCAGGCACAGGTCATTGCCAGAATCTGCCAGTGACACATGCCGCCTAAATGCAGGAACGCTTTAGGAGTTCAGTTTACGAGCTCCTCTTCCCAGGACTCCACCTTCCACTGCTCACATCCTGAAGTAAAACACTGAAAGGAGTTATATTGCTCATGTTGGCCATAAATACCAACAGCTCTGTCACTCATTTAGAAACAAATGTATTTTTCCATAAAACTTGAGAAACGTACTAAACTTCAGCCCACCCCTGAGGAACTGTCCCCTTTCATCCCAGTCCCACTCAGAATCAATTCCCTGCACAAGGGGGCTCTGAACTGTGACTGTGGCACTCAGATACTACCACAATAGAGTAAATAGTGGAAAACAACAACAGGTTTCCCCCCGAGAGGATTGCATCCAGGCACTTGCCTCACAGCGATAAGCAACCATCCAAACAATCAGAGGCACAGACGGCATTGCTCTCAGAATAGTTCCTGTGTTCCCAAGTCTCATGAGAGGTGAAGGAGAAGATTTCCCTCTCAAGAGCCGCTGCTATGCACGCACGCTTTCCTGTGCCCTGACTCACCCCTGGCCCTGTTGCTCAGCCTGGCCTGCTCTCCAAACATTCAAATGAGAAAACGCCAGCATCAGGAACAGCACAGCTCACTTGTGCATTATTTGCCATAGATTTAGTATGCTCTCTACCCAGCCCCCAGGTTCAACAGCATTGGTTGTACCTGAATGCTACTGTCTACGCATGGAGCATTGCTGAAGCGGGTCATTGCTGATGAGGGTCACCTCTCAGGGTAAAGCAATAGTCTATTTCAGAAAAACCAGTGCTAGCTTAGAGCCTAAGGTAGCGAGAAAGACAGGATGAGTATTGTCTTTTCCTCAAGCAGGCAAGTATCCATTAGAAAGCTACTTCCAAAGGTTTAGGATAGACTGTGATACCTGCCAGGTGAAATAAAGCCCTGAGAATCCTCAGCAGATCTTGTTCCACAAGCAGATAAATAAGCTTCCCACAGCCGAAGCAGCACGACAACCAGATTTTGGCTCCTGTCTACTAGAATCACCCAGGAAGCAATATTTATTTTGCTTAAGGGTAAAGAAGGTCTGTCCCCACAGGAGAGCTTCACTTCCTGCTTTGGGAAAACTAAATACGTTGATTATGTCTGCTACAGCCTCATAAATCCACGTCAGCTGCTGCCTCAGGGAAAGCCATTGCTCCTCTGGGTGGTTTTCTTCCCCAGTTAAGAGAAGATGAACAGCTGGTTACATATATCGCAGCTCCGGCAAAACCCTTACTCGTAGCCTTATGCCACTGAAGGAGCAGGTTTCTGTCACTGAGACCACAGGAAAGTAGGAGGCAAAGCAGAAGCAGCTTGTTTTCTTTTGCACTAGCTTTTTCAGGTCAGAAGACAAAATGGTAGTCAGAGCAGGCTTTGGTAGTTGGCTTCACGAATGGAGCTAGAAGCATACCAAAGAAGCCAAATTTTAAACTTGCTTATGAACATCAAAGTAATTATAACTTGCAAGCACAAAAAAATAAACGTATATACTAAAAAACTGCACGAGCCTAGATAGAACAGATGGGCAGTGCGTTAAGTTGTTGGCTGTGCTCAGGCTTCTGGATCCCACAACATCCAATGCAGCTTCAGACTCCAGGGTTTTGTCCCCAGGGTCAGCCTGAGACTTAGGGAACCCAGGCTCAGCCCTCACAATATAGACATACAGGAAAAATATTACCACAAGCAAGTTTAGTAAAACCAGGTCATTGCAAAGCTCCAGGTACCACACAGCTCTCAAGTTTTCTCCAACAACACATATAGCTCCACTGATACCAACAGAGATACATCAGTTCATAGCCGCTGAAAATCAAGTGCTAAATACATTAGGGTAACACTGGTATTTATAACTCGGTGCTTACCAGAATTTTTTAGGATGCACAGTTTTGCATGCATATGGCAAGTTTCCAAGGAACATAAAGTTCCTTTATACTGGGGCAGAAGTGTTATCACATGAGTTCTCAACAGTCTGTTTTTCCTTTCGTAGCTGGACGTGTCAAACAGACTAGAACCAGCAGATAAGAAATGCCTACAAAATCAAAGCGCAGATTAGAGAGGCAGCAACAGCAGCTGAGAGAACCATCTACCGCAGCTGTAAGACAGGGACCTGAGAAAAGCTAAGTGCAGTTTCAAACTTTACATGACATTCAATCTATTACATAAATAAATAGGGCATTACAAGGTTGTGAAAACACTGATTTTCTTTCCTGCTTGTTAGCCATGGACTCTGTGACATCAGTTGTGGCTAGCACTGCTGCTCATGGTGCTGAAAGGCAAGAACATAGAGCAAAAATAAATTAGCCTCTTCCCTCAGCTTAGAGGGAAATTTTAATGTATCGGTGTTTGTGAGGATGTACACATCTCGTTTTCAGCACACTGTCACAGCAATATTAAAACCTAGAACTATTACTATAGGAGTGCTCTGTGATTCAAAGACATGCCTGACGTGTAAATCTTTCCCTCCAATACATGCATTCCCTAAAACTAAAACAAATATAACTACAGCAGAGTTTGCATATCCAGGAACGAATCTATGTCATGCAGTATCAATGTAAGGAATAAATAATGCACAGAGAAAGCCTGCAGTATTTTCCAATGCTTTAGAGTTACACATCAGCTCTCATCAGGGATACTGGCCAAACACTTCGTGTAAATGAAGCTATGCAATGTGGAAGTGGTGTCCAGTAGAGGCACCCAAAAAAGGTCATGAGATCATGAATTTCCACAACTTAGACAACACAGGGCTCTGATCAGGCAGCGCATGCCCACACTGGTGAGCACCTGAAGTGGCAGCATCTCCCACCGGATGAAGATCAGCATTTATGGGTACTCTGTGGGCTTCAGGCAAGCAGAAATACTACGTCTATGGGAAAACTAAAGCCAAGCGTCTGCTTTCTGGGATCACGGGGGCAGACGAAAACAGTGCCAGCTAGGGAAACTTAATTCCCTTTAATAAAGTATTGTTTGTTAAACCAATTGATCTGTGTGTACAAGTAAGGAAAATTAGCTTATTAGGCACCGGCTAGTTTGGTTTAATTTTCCTGAATTTCCAGGTGGGAACTTCAACCAATGCTTAACTAGCAATCCCTCTCAGTTTGAGCTGGGTCCATGCAGCTGCATGGCAGCCAAATTCTGGCAGAGACTTATCACATCTATAACAACAAGAATATCACCTGACAGCCAATGCCCTGTAACACCAACTAATATTGAAGAATCTTATAACAGCCATTTCTTAGCTGCTCCCCAGAAGGCAAGCCACAGGGCTGAGCTATTTTATCTTAGCTTCGTTATAGAGACAAGGATACCCTGAATACACATAGCAGAAATCAGACTATGCAATTTCTGATTTTAGTGTCAAAATGGATATGTAAATAAAAACCCTTAAAGACCATCTTCTTCTTCACCATTGTAGTCCTTCAATCTATTATGATCCTACCATCTGAAATTCAGTTTCCAAAATGCACCTTTCTTTTTGCTCTGAGAACAGTGACTCAGAAGTAAAAATATCAAGTGTATGCAACTGTCCCCCTGATGTCAAAACAGGAACAGGATCAAAGAGTAAACAAATAAAACTTACTTGTCGTGTCCTTCCCTGCAAAAGAGTGGTGTGATGCACTGAGGTCCGTACCACCCCTTACAGCACAGCTTCTTTTTGTGTGACTTGAAACACTGCACTTTCAAGGGCTGTATTTTTCCCCACTCACAATAAGCCAAATAAAATGGGTTGGAGCTAAACTGCCAAATGTAACAAAACTTGCAGAGCCGATGTTGCAGCTTCAAGCATTCACCCCATTTGCTGCTCCACTTCAATGTGGCTGAAGGCACATTTATGCTGCAATGATGAAACTACGACAATGCCCACACAGTACAGGAGCCAAGAAAAACATCCAGGGTGTTATTAAGTGTCAGCAGAAAATCTTACAGCACTTAAAGTATCCAGTTATTTTTACCTGGGGTTCTGGTGATTAACAAGCTGTGAATGTGTGATCCATCTAACCCACCCTGAAAGTACAGGCAAGGGAACGAGGAACAGGTCCTTAGCACCACTTACTGAAACAATACAAAAGTAAGAATTATTATTATTGCTAGAGCTAGTTCCACTATTGCACTTCAATTCAACTGAAAATCTGCCCTCTGATAGCACAAAGGTGAGTCAAGTGCCTCAGGAGATGAAACAACTAGCATTACTCTCCAGCTTAGCTTACATTATACCTTGCAAGATGAAACTATCAGAAATCAACATTCTTTGTATTCCTGACATACGCAGGTGCTTTTAATTCATAGCTCTGCCTTCTCCCCACCACTACCACAAGAGTCAGACGGTTATGAATATCAATTAAGATAAGAATGTGATGCAAATGCTTAACATGCCTCACTACATACTATCAGCGGACCGCGTGCCTGTGCAGCAAAGCATCAGGCCAAAGCGGGAGACAGCGTCTGCTTCAGGAAAAACTGTGTAGTGGGAATTACCTTTCAGTGGCAAATATTTAGCCAGATGGGAATGTTATTTATTCATGATGCTTCCTGTTAGGTGCAACTAACATTCATGGTATGAAATCTTTTCTTATTACAGCACTAGAGTTATGCTATGCCTTTAATAATTAGTAGCCCTACTCTTTTTTTCCTTCCCCAGCCTGTACTTTCAAGTTGTCGGTGCAAAAAGCACTGAACTATCATGGTCTGGTGACCGGCTTAGCATAAAGCAAGGCGGCAGCCAGCAGATAAGTAACGGAAGAGGGGCAGTTGTGGGGACTGGAATTTGTCACTGTGTTATGATTCACCACTAATTTATGTGGGATGCAGGCAAAATCCAAGGACACGCTGAAGTTCATCCTCTGCATTTTCTTTTCTGCTTATAGGTGGGGCTCAGTTCACAGGATTTCCCCTTCCTCTACTGTTACAGATCTTCAAGGTCACTTACTCAACCGGGACCACAGGTTGGAAACGCTTCGAGAAAAACCCAGGTTTCACTTCAGCTAAGGGCAGGTCGGTGCTACACCCGCAGGACAGCTCAGGCTGCTAACGTGTCAGGACAGCACTTTGTTGGACGTGCAAAATTTGGAGGAGTCAGTATGTGTTCACCTAAAGGCTATACCTTCCTTCCACAGCTCTCATGCTTAAAATCACGGTATGTTGAGTACATGCGTGTTTTCTAAGAATAGTATTTATTGCACGTGTGGTAGCATGAAGTCACGGTGCAGCCATTTCGCAGGCAAACAGCACCCAGCTCCCACAGCTAGAAAAGCCCAGCCTGAACCCCATGAGCTCCCTCCTCGCCCAGCTCCAGGCCGGCCTGCAGCCTCTCCTCCTCCTGAGCACCCGGGAGAAACACAGCCCCGCGCTGCAGCGTCAAGGCCGTCTACGGCCCGTACGGGCCACGGGTGCTCCCGGGCTGCTTTTCCACGCAGGAGACGGAGGTCTGACAGCCCGCCGGGCTGAAGCCTTTCCGCTGAAGCTGATGCTGAAGCTGATGCTGAAGCATTGTCCGCACCCTGCCCCACTGCGAGCCCCGGCGGGCCTCCGGCTGCCTTTTGGCCCTGGCGGAGCGGGCGTCGCCCCGACGCGGGCCGGGGGGCGGCCGTCACTGCCAGGCGGCGCGAACGCCAGGGACGCAACCCGCCCGCAGGCCGCGCGGGGCAGCGCCTGCCGCCGCGGCACTGCGGCGCCCCCTGGCGCCTCGTCGGCAGCTTACACTCCCGCCCGCTGTCCGGGAGGGTGGAAGCCGGTTAACCCTCGCGAGGTGTTTCCTCCAGCATCCTCCGGCTCCGGGGCTNAATGCCCACACAGTACAGGAGCCAAGAAAAACATCCAGGGTGTTATTAAGTGTCAGCAGAAAATCTTACAGCACTTAAAGTATCCAGTTATTTTTACCTGGGGTTCTGGTGATTAACAAGCTGTGAATGTGTGATCCATCTAACCCACCCTGAAAGTACAGGCAAGGGAACGAGGAACAGGTCCTTAGCACCACTTACTGAAACAATACAAAAGTAAGAATTATTATTATTGCTAGAGCTAGTTCCACTATTGCACTTCAATTCAACTGAAAATCTGCCCTCTGATAGCACAAAGGTGAGTCAAGTGCCTCAGGAGATGAAACAACTAGCATTACTCTCCAGCTTAGCTTACATTATACCTTGCAAGATGAAACTATCAGAAATCAACATTCTTTGTATTCCTGACATACGCAGGTGCTTTTAATTCATAGCTCTGCCTTCTCCCCACCACTACCACAAGAGTCAGACGGTTATGAATATCAATTAAGATAAGAATGTGATGCAAATGCTTAACATGCCTCACTACATACTATCAGCGGACCGCGTGCCTGTGCAGCAAAGCATCAGGCCAAAGCGGGAGACAGCGTCTGCTTCAGGAAAAACTGTGTAGTGGGAATTACCTTTCAGTGGCAAATATTTAGCCAGATGGGAATGTTATTTATTCATGATGCTTCCTGTTAGGTGCAACTAACATTCATGGTATGAAATCTTTTCTTATTACAGCACTAGAGTTATGCTATGCCTTTAATAATTAGTAGCCCTACTCTTTTTTTCCTTCCCCAGCCTGTACTTTCAAGTTGTCGGTGCAAAAAGCACTGAACTATCATGGTCTGGTGACCGGCTTAGCATAAAGCAAGGCGGCAGCCAGCAGATAAGTAACGGAAGAGGGGCAGTTGTGGGGACTGGAATTTGTCACTGTGTTATGATTCACCACTAATTTATGTGGGATGCAGGCAAAATCCAAGGACACGCTGAAGTTCATCCTCTGCATTTTCTTTTCTGCTTATAGGTGGGGCTCAGTTCACAGGATTTCCCCTTCCTCTACTGTTACAGATCTTCAAGGTCACTTACTCAACCGGGACCACAGGTTGGAAACGCTTCGAGAAAAACCCAGGTTTCACTTCAGCTAAGGGCAGGTCGGTGCTACACCCGCAGGACAGCTCAGGCTGCTAACGTGTCAGGACAGCACTTTGTTGGACGTGCAAAATTTGGAGGAGTCAGTATGTGTTCACCTAAAGGCTATACCTTCCTTCCACAGCTCTCATGCTTAAAATCACGGTATGTTGAGTACATGCGTGTTTTCTAAGAATAGTATTTATTGCACGTGTGGTAGCATGAAGTCACGGTGCAGCCATTTCGCAGGCAAACAGCACCCAGCTCCCACAGCTGGAAAAGCCCAGCCTGAACCCCATGAGCTCCTTCCTCGCCCAGCTCCAGGCCGGCCTGCAGCCTCTCCTCCTCCTGAGCACCCGGGAGAAACACAGCCCCGCGCTGCAGCGTCAAGGCCGTCTACGGCCCGTACGGGCCACGGGTGCTCCCGGGCTGCTTTTCCACGCAGGAGACGGAGGTCTGACAGCCCGCCGGGCTGAAGCCTTTCCGCTGAAGCTGATGCTGAAGCTGATGCTGAAGCATTGTCCGCACCCTGCCCCACTGCGAGCCCCGGCGGGCCTCCGGCTGCCTTTTGGCCCTGGCGGAGCGGGCGTCGCCCCGACGCGGGCCGGGGGGCGGCCGTCACTGCCAGGCGGCGCGAACGCCAGGGACGCAACCCGCCCGCAGGCCGCGCGGGGCAGCGCCTGCCGCCGCGGCACTGCGGCGCCCCCTGGCGCCTCGTCGGCAGCTTACACTCCCGCCCGCTGTCCGGGAGGGTGGAAGCCGGTTAACCCTCGCGAGGTGTTTCCTCCAGCATCCTCCGGCTCCGGGGCTGGTGGGCTCCCGCTGAGGCCTGCTGGGTGCTCCCTCCACCGCCCCGCGGCAATGGAGCCCGAGCACAGTCCCTCCGCACCGCCAGGCTGCTGGCTCCCGGCGCCCCAGCCCTGTCTGGCAAAGGCCGCCCAGCAGGCTGGAGTGGCCCCGGAGAGGGGACAGGGCAGGTAACAACCTGGATTGCCCCCACACCAGGTTGTCTTCCTCTGACCTCTCTGCGTCTCTACAGCCTGCAGGCCGACAGGGGCACAGGCCCATCTTACCGTGCGGGGCACTAGCGGCAGAAAGGGCTTAAAACAACCAGCGCTCTGGCAGCGGTTCTCCGGCAGCTTTCCATCCTTGTTCCTCTCATTAAATCCCCTTTTCATACAGCCCTGCTGAGACAGCAGCTTTCAGAGCTGGTGCGTTTTCTGGCTGCTTTTCAGCTTCTGCTTGAAAGCAATTAAAATGGCTAGCATGGTGCTGAGCTCCCAAGGTCCTGGGCCTTGTTTAGTAGGTCGAGGCCGGTGGGGTAACGCGAGAGTGTGTCCAGTCAGCACATTCGTGCCCTGGGTTTGTGCAAAGGCAGCCTGGTATGTACGCGGTACAGGCTTACACCTCGGGAACCAAGAGAAAGGGACTCGCCTACACGCCAGCTAACATGAGAATGTATTCTTCTGTCTTAGCCTTGGTCATCCAAATCACATAGGACTCAGAGGAAAGAAATGTGGAAAGGAAAATCCCTTGTGCCCATATTTCTTTCACCTTGCCTGTCCCATCAAGTTTGTCCCTGGCATAATGGGATCAGATAGTAGGACAGGACAAAACTTGCATGACCATCCATGATCGTCTTGTGCTCCCCTTCTTTATTAAAATAGGAGTGATGATATATACTTTGCCTTCAGCAAGACTTTCTTTGCAGATACAATCATAAAAAAACCCCATAAGGAAACATGACCTAGAGTGCAGAAGATACTCTGTCCTCAAAGAGCAGTATCAGTTGTTCACTGTCAAATTGAAAGGATATTTTCCATGATGATCTGTCTTGGGTGTCTTGAACTCTTTCACAAATAATTTGGATGATGGAAAAGAACAAGCTTACTAATTCTGCAGATGACATAAGCTTTAAGGAAATTTGACGACAGAGCTAGAATGAACATGATCTTGACAAAACAGAACAACAGTCTTAAAAATATAACCCAGTTTGTAAACTAGTGAAGAAAAATGCAGTGGCCTAGACTTAGTCGGGATAAGCACCTGTATGAAACAGGCAAGGGCAAGGCAGTGGCACAGGAATGCTTCTGGGATGCTTGTAAGGAATCATGAAAGTACTATGAGTCAAAGTTATGCTGCTGCAAAAAGACTTACATCATAAAACACAGTATCTATAAGAAAGCCCCATGGAATAACTGTAACAGCAAACCCAGCAGACCTTAGACCTTGGCTGAAATACTGCATTTAGAAAGCTACAGGCCAACTGGAGAGAGCCAAGTGTCAAAGGAACAGAAAATATGATGATGCATTTGTCATAATTCTTTCAACTTTACTGCACAAAGAGGAGAAGATTGGAGGAAAACATAATTAGCTGTCAGATACAAGGCGGACTTTCCAAAACTCGGAAGGAATCATCTAGGTATTATCGCCCTAGAGGAATGGGAAAAAGTAATGACCTAAGATGTCAGCAAAAAGAGTTAGAGTGAACATCAAAAGGGGTGAGGGGATGCTTTTTAACAGTAGGTACCACGAAGCACCAGCGAGATTGCTCGGGGAGGCTGAGGAGTTTCTGTCATCAGATGCTGGTAAGATCAGGTTGGACAAATTCCTGCCAGGAATGACATACCTCTAGCTGGACATGGTGGTGGGACTAGACCTTCTGCAGCACTGAGCCTCCAGTTCTGTTCACTGGCGAGGGTGGGAGCCAGGACGCTGCCGAGTCAGCCCATCCTCAAGTCGTCAGCAAGCACCCACTCGGCTTTTTGCTACCCTCAGCCTGCAGGAGCAGAAACACCCAGTGAGTTTCAAGAGGTTGACCAGTCCTCGGAACAACACTGCTTAAAATACCTCCCTCCCTCCCAGGGCTATAAACAATCTCTGCACACGAAATGCAAAACTGGAGTTAAGTCTCTCACTGGCCACAGGGAATATGAAATGATATACTCTGACTTGAAGGGTTTATGTGAATCCAGTCAAAACTTTCTGAAGTGGATGCCTCAGATCAGGCCATTAAGTCCCTACACAGAAGCCTAAATCAGTGGCCTCATTTTCAAACACACACTGAGCACTCAGCAGCTCCTGTAGAGCCTAAAAGGAGCCGGTGATTGCTTGTCACATCTGAGAACTCGTGCCACTTTGGCTCTGAAATGTGGACCTCAAAGCAATTTTCTATGCAATTTTTCACAGTCCTAATCCTCGTGTTTTGTGAACACTTTCCCTAGGTTTTTTTTTTTTTCTCTTATGCCATTATTTTCTTTGTAATGTAAAAATAAATATTTCACATTAAAGCAACTCCAAAGCTCCAACTTTGGAAATCTTCAATTGGTGCAGAACTTCAGGCTGAGAACTACAGCACGCTGAAGATTTTACCATATCAAACACAGTTTGCACTCCCACATCCCCTCCTGCATTCATAATTACGTTCTGACTTGCATTATAATCACATTCGGGTCCCAGTCCTGCTTTGGAAATTTCACGGCTGCAGGCAGGGACATATCTTCCAATGCACAGCACCCATCTTCGGTTAAGCCACATGCAATTGTTATTCCTGCAGTCAGAAACTGGTTCTTCACCATTTGCATGCACCATTTACCACATCTGGACCTTTGGCTGCAAAAGCCATGTGATGCAGAATCCTCAACACCCTCTTTATTAAAGAGATGCAAGAAAAGGAATATGGTTCTAGCATTCAATGGAGAAATTTTGTTACCATCACTCTGAAATAAGTTATAATGCTGGGGTTTTTTGGAGCTTAGCAATAGAATAAGTATGCTGTACCTGTAGGAGGAACAAGAAGTTGGGGTTACTACAATTACAGTAAGAGAGCAAAAATCATTTTTACCCCCAAACTCTGAGTATTTTATGCAGAATGCATCAAGCACGTGATTTTGGGTAAGCATTGAACAGAAATTCCCAACTTTTCCCAGAATTCATTCTCAACAAACTGTAAGACCATGTTTCAGGAAAATCACCAGAAGGATGCGCAGCCAATAGCAGATGCTTGCAACAGTAATTAAAGCTCAGAAACAGGAGAAAAGGATCCATGAAAAATCTTATCCTATTACTATGGAACATATAACATATGTGGTGAGATTACTCTCACCTAACATCAGATATCTATGAGGCAGTCTTCTACATGGGACATAGTCACCCTTGGCTGGCACTGTAGCCAGAGAAAGGAGCATGTGCTACCAAATGAAATCAGCTTACCCGGAGCAGCAGCGTTTGCGCAGCGGGGAAAGGAAGAGCTCCTACTTGCTTTAATAACTGTTTTTCCTTGCATTATCAGCTGGCTTTCTTTAGCCTATTGCATTTATTTTATGTGGTTGCTTGTATTTATTTTAAAGTGTTGCCATTCATACATCTCAAAGTTTGCTCTCCTTTACCCTTCCCTTTTTCCTCTGTAACAAACCTTACAAACAGTTAAGAGATTTATAGGGAACTACACACGTACCAGAGAATAAGAACCCTTACCTGACATAAGCTGCTTAGATTTCAGCTATCTTAAATGAAGTACTAGTTAATTACTAATCCATTTACAGTATTTTAAAGACTTATTTCTTAAGGAAGCTTTTTTTTTAATGTGTGTTCATGCTGCCTTCTCATTTCCCCACCTAGAAATGAAAATATCCCAATGACATCCTTGAACCATGCTGAAACTGGAAACGGACGAGTACCTGCTGAGCTCACTTAGGTCAAATGCAAAGATCAGCAGCTTCCCTTATTTCAGTAATTTTCATCACTATTAAAACATGAGATTCTTCTTATCTTCACATTAAAATTCCTACCTGCCAATGAAAGAAAGCAAACCCTTCCACTTCCAGTAAGTCACGCTGACATGCAGCAGCTATAAATTTGGAAGCTGTTCCCCACTCTCACATATGACACCTCCAGTTTCTCAGGAGAAAGTCAATCTAACAACACCCTGCAGTCCCAGCTGCTTAATCAGCATTCCCAAGCTGCATGAGGCAGATAGAGAAAGCCACGTGCCACCATCACGGGCCCATACGAGGTGGCGTGTTTCCATGCTTCTGCTCAAGCCATCCTGTGCACCACTGACACAAATTGCCTCTGCAGCATCCGAAAAAGCAAGAACCCGCAGAGCCAGTGAGCAACTCCCCAGCCTTATCCCTCTCGGTATACTTCATTACCTTCTGAAAACAAATCGGCAACTGAAAACAAACCGTCTGAACCGGCATCAACAAGAGGCATCTGAAGTAGCCACAGGTGTGAAGATCTGAGGATGCAACAGTTCTGCAGGAGGTTAACAGTATTAATGTTATTTTGTGGTAGAATTACATATATTTCAAGAAGTGAATTTGAATGCTTCATCTCTTACCAAGGAAGGTTTTGCTATTATGAATTCTGTTGTCTGAAGTTGTAATTATTTGGGTTCAGGGAAAGAACTGGGTTTCTCTTCATAAGAATTTAGTTGTATTTCAAAGTGAGTAAATAAATTCTAAACCAATTATACATTAGCTACTCCAGTTAGAGATGTTCGGAACACTATAGCCAATACTAATCACAAGTTTACAACACTTCATTAAATGATAAGACAAGACATTTGTGTTTACCCTCAAGAGCAAGTACTAAGTACCGAGCGCAACCATCAAGGGGCTGTTTTGAGCAAAAGCCTTGGGCTTGCGGGCAGCTCCAGCCCTGGAGAACACCGATGTCAGGGATGGATCACGCCGGGGCAGCCACCGTACAGACCTCTGGAACATCCGCTATCAGCCACAGGAGGGCAAAGCATGCCTAGCCAAACTACAGAAACTAAACTAAAGCAGCCAAACCGAGGCACGATCACACATGGTAAAGGGGGGAACTTGTCACGACCNCCGATGTCAGGGATGGATCACGCCGGGGCAGCCACCGTACAGACCTCTGGAACATCCGCTGTCAGCCACAGGAGGGCAAAGCACGCCTAGCCAAACTACAGAAACTAAACTAAAGCAGCCAAACCGAGGCACGATCACACATGGTAAAGGGGGGAAGTTGTCACGACCAACTAAAGGAAATAACAGTATTTCTAGACATCCTCCAGACCAAAGGCTTTTTCCCACTACTCATTAGCAGCAGGAGCCAGCTTAGGAAGAAGTAGCAGACGGTGCAGGGGAGCAGCTGGGGCTGCCGGCCACCAGCAAAGAGTCTCCCAGGAGCCGGACCCACTTTGCACAAACCGAGTCCCAACCAGCAGCACTCTGTGCACCACAAAATCAGGCCCAAAAACTTCAATAGTGGTCGAGAGGTTTGCCAATCAGAGCACCGAGCACTGATTTCAGAGTAAACATATTTGGCCATCGCAAGCACTGCAGCTATTCATAATTCCCCCTCAATCAAAAACAATTTTGTGATTTGAAAGAATACTTGTTTTTCATAAACGCTGGCATCTCCCCAGCAATCAGTGAACTCCCTGGCAGCCGGCCAGACACGTCCACTGCTGGCAGCAGTGATTCCTTCTCATTATGATGTTTATATGTACATAAATCTGAGCCAGGTGAATTCACAATATGCAGTAGAATGACAAATGTATCACACACAGCAAAGGGTCGAGAAGGTGACTCTGGAGATTTTTCATCACCGGATGACAGTATGATCCAAATACACAGTTCTCAAGGTTTCTGAGTTCCTAAACTCATTGCCAAGTATCTGCTAACCTTAGCCTTTTACTTTGTCCAAAGATTTGCTTTAGTTTTCATTAAACACATGATAAAGATAACTGGTATATAATTCTTTTGTAACTCAATTCAAATTTTTTTTTTAACTTAAGCACACAAGAAATTTTTTTAAAAAGTAAATCTTGTTTTTTCCTTTGAAAGATCAGGCAGATGTTTCCCAGCTGTGCTGCAGGACCTGTGGGAAACAAAGGGTGCTTATTTTATGCATTTTTCATCCTAGCTTAGAGCTGTTACATACAGGTTTGTTTTCTTCCCCACACAGACACATTCTCTTTTCTCACTATCAAAAAATCAAGTCTGGGGGGGACCCAACAGAGCACAAAGGATGCTCAAGATTTTAATTTGTGTGTTGTGTGTTCACTTCATCCAAAGGGGTAGGTGTTGGACACACGACCAGAAAAAGACAAAAGGCTGCCTCCACCTTCACTGATAGTGAGGCATCTTTAAGCAAGGTGTGCTCTCCTCAAAGCACACATGTCAACAGCTATGTTCCAAAGAGCTCAGCTAAAAATCGATGTCTTCCATTCTATGAAAAAACAACATTTCAAATGTAAAAGCCATACAAAACAAAAAGACTTTTCAAAACAATCCTTTCCACCCTGAGATATATCCCAAAGAATCAAAACCATGGGAGAACATTCTTTCAGGTGCCACCTTAACAACAAAAGCCAGCTGTGAATATTTGCCAATAGCTCACCAAAATTATCACCCTGGTTTCCTCCAAAGAAATCATGACCTCTAAAGCCAAAAAGCTTTAAAATAGGGGGTTACGTATCTTTGTCTTGTGGTTTTCAAGCCAGTTGCATCACTGTGTTAAGCACCCTCATGCTTTCAGGCTAATTTTATTTAATGAAAGCAGTCTGATCACAAGACTGGAAGCTTGAGCCCTAAGGAAAATACTGACTATCATGAGACTCCCTAGTAAAATAACAGGAGCAAATTGTGAAGTGCAGAGGTCTTCAAACATGAAGACTGTGTGTCACATCTGTGCCATTTGCCTGTTTGTGCAGGAAGCTCATGCCTGGTTTCTTTCCTCGTGTGGCAGGCAGTTGAGATTTCTGTCTGAGAATTGAATTTGCAATTTCCAGGTGTATTTCAAAAAGAACTTGAAAGATCCTCCACTTGTCTGCAGGTACTTCAATCCCATCACTCAGGCAGGAACTGAACAGATGCTACATTAAAAGGAAAGCCCACGTGTCAGAAGCAGAAAAGAGGAAGATGTTACAAGCAGACCCGAGCAAAAGGCAGCTTATGATTAAGTCATGAGAAAGTAGTTAGGGGTGTAAGAGCACTGGAATACCCCAGCAGACACTTTCTTTGAGGCCTCCACCTTGGGAAGGCAAGAGGCTCTGCTGTAAATGCATGCAGGATCTATGTTAGCTCTTCTTCATCACAGATCCCTGCTACATTCCAGGGCTCCTACAAGGAGATGGGCTAAAGTAGGACCTCACGAAGGAAACTGGTGCCACCATGCTTGCATCAAATTAAATCTGAAGAACAGTTAAGTAACAGGGAAGACTGAATTTTACAGCACTTGGGCAAACATATTGAGCCTGCAGCAGCCTGTCCTGATGCGTCCAGGTCTGCTATTAAATTACCCGTTATACCTTCCTAGGTGAGGATTTTTAGCTTACAGTTGCAGTGGGGCTGCAGACAGGCAGGAGAAACGGGTTGCACCAGCATGCTTAAGGCAAGATGGAAAGAAGGGATAAGGCAGCAACTGAAGAACCAGGGAAGTGCCACTGGACTGTGGTATGCAAGAATGTGCACGTGGGCAGAACAAAAGAGCATTATTTCAAAAAGAAGGGAGAGACAGGAACGACAGAGAAAACAGGAGTCGGCAGGAGGGGCAGACAGAAGCAGGGGGACACTGCCGTTGAAAAGCTTAAGTGACAAAGAGCAATACTGGGCGTTAGCAAATACAGGAAAAGGGGGAAGTCAAAGAGTCTCTCTATACAAGGCTGTTCTGAGGAAGGTCAGGGTTTCTTTCTTTAATTTGGCTGGGAGGGAAGGGATAAGAAATATTTTTTCAAATCCTTGAGCTGCTTTGAGGCCTTTTAAGTTAACCCTGGTTGAGTTAATTCACTATTTGCATATAATTAGTTTTTGCTGCTAGGCAGTCATTTTTGACATTTTGAGACCAATTAATCATTAAGGCATCTGGAGTCTTTGTACCAACATTTGAGAAATTCCGTATATAAAGGCAGGTTTGCTTTGGTTTGTGTCTTTGTTCAGAACAGGCTTGCTAGCCAGGGACAGAGCTCACACCACCCTAACACTGCATGCTTGTAACATTCAAAGGTTGATGATAAGCATTTCAAGTGTGCACTTCTAAGTCAAACTCTATACTCAGGACATCTTTCACAGCAACAACCGATCTATCTGGTGCAGAAATAGATTTTAAAAGGCCAGATACGTACAAAAGGTATAAGGGAGGGAGTAAAAATACTTCCCTGTCTGTACGTGCTTAACTAGGGAGCCTAAGTTAGGTATCTTCTCGGCCNTAAGTCAAACTCTATACTCAGGACATCTTTCACAGCAACAACCGATCTATCTGGTGCAGAAATAGATTTTAAAAGGCCAGATACGTACAAAAGGTATAAGGGAGGGAGTAAAAATACTTCCCTGTCTGTACGTGCTTAACTAGGGAGCCTAAGTTAGGTATCCTCTCGGCTGTCATGGCCAGTGAGGTGGGCCTCTCCAGAGAGGAGAGATCCATTCGGCATCATCAGGATCAGCTGTCTGAACCCTCAGGACAGCAAACAGACCCTGAGGAATGCACAGCTCGGGGGACCGATGGCAGGATAGAAAACCTGGGGCTGTAGTTTCAGTTCTGCCCATTTTTACAGGGAGCAAAATGTAGTATTTGCCAAAACCAGGTGTTCTCAAGGGGCCAGGATGCAGACAGTACGAGGCGGAGGACGTGTCTCAAACCCAGCTGGGCTCAGCCCAGTGGAGACCTCGCAACGCCCTTCCCAAATGTCCGGCCAGTGATGAAGTATTTTGAATACACTTGCATTGGTCATCCGGGCAGCCAACAGGAATTAAAAGAGTAAAATACGTAACAGAAATGCCTGTGAATATCAAAACTCAGAATAAAAACCTAAATTCTTCCGGAGTGAATCGGATGGAGAAAATGAGGCACATTGCTGTCTAACACTCATTTACTGGAGTTGCACTCTGCATTTTTGCCATTACCATTAAAGTAATGGTTTTGATTGACAGGAGCTCAGTTTTAATTAGCCAGATCAACCAAGGCACAACATCAGCATTTCTGAAAGCATCTGCAAAAGCAGCCTACTTCTGTAAGAAAAGCTTATTTCCATTTGAAGATTATAGGTTCCAGACAGCAGCAATATGTTTCTATCTGCCATTTCGAAAGGAAGACTTGCAAACACGAGGCTGTACCACACGAGAGATTAAAAGATACAGGGAGATAACTCACAACCAATGCTGCTTCTCCTAGGTCTTTCTTCCTTAATCCTGTCCAGCAACAGCCTTTAACAACAGTATAACCGCATTAATCAAGGATTATTAGTAAGAGATCCGAATGCAGCATTTTCACCCATCCGTCTCAGATGCTCTCCACGTTTCACTGGAGAGTGCCATCATCCCTGAGTTCCTCGATGAGAGAATCATGCACCGTTAAGTGAGGTGACCCATCCTGCTTGGCAAAGCGGATTGCGTGTTGGGCTGCAGCAGGATCTGCCCACCCAGCAGGGAAGCTGGGGACGACAGCAACATCTGCTCCTCGGCTGCAGTGACCAGAGATCAGGGCAGCTTTTTCCTGCTGCTTGACTTCAACAGCAGCAAGAGAAAGCTGTCGTCCTGTTCAAAACTGTGCTGTGCAAGGAGAGGCAGCTGGGAAGCGGAGGGAGAATAAATGACAGAGATACCAGAGCATGGTCTCCCTCAGCTTTGCTTTCCATCCTATCTGGCGAAGGCCTTGATTAACCCACAAACGCAGCAAAGAGGCAACATAGTAGAAAAGCTGTCTAAACCCTGTTATCTCCACTACTCCTATCTCCAGGAGCGTTCTTGCTGTTTGAGACATTTTTAACCAAGCAACATTTTCCTGAAGCATACTGCTTTTCCAGAAAACCTTTCAGCTTGGAGACATACTGCTTTCAATTAAAGCTGCTTGGGAAAGCAGGCAGGAAGGCAGGATGGGGTGCACGCAGACACACAGACACACCATGGGTTTTGTAGGTCAGTGCCACAGCGACTGGGGCGGGGGACCTGAATCTCTGGTATAGTGGCACCTAATGCCCTCACACATCAGGACAAGCAGAAACAAAACATGCACTGCGCTAAGAACACACCCGCTATTTTTACACCCAAACCAGATGTTTTCATTTTTATGAAAATGCTCCAAAAGATTTTTTTGTTTGTTTCAATATGAAACAGACACAGTTAAAAACCTTGAAAGCCACAGCAAAGAGAAATCGTCATTCCCCGGACAGCTGTGAGCAGGATGACTGCCAGCTACAGGGCATGGAAACAAACCCTTTTAGAAAATACTCCTGCAGCCAGACTGCACTGCTTATGTTTCTCTCTTCTTGACTTCATAGTCTCCTTGCATTAAACACTGAAGGGCCCGAGCATTAATTTCTTCTGCTGTCAGGTGGACCTGCAAACAGCTATCCACAGGAATCTATTTTGAAGAGAAAGCTGAACCAAATATTTCCATATAATAAATTTAGGCTCCACAACCCCACAGTTAACCACTGGAAACACTAGTACAGAGCTCCTCTGACAGTGGAAGCCCTGATGGCCTTGTGCTCCTGCAAACCGCTAACTCTGCCTCTCTGCTTTAGACCAGATTTCCCAGACCTGCATCACAACTATTTGCAGACACTTTTACAGTCTGATCAGCAAACTATGCAATTGCACATTCAGTGTGCAAGGACTTGTTAGATGCCCAGCTTTGGTTTAGATCCTCCTTTTTCTTTTTTTTTAGCAGTCATAGCTGCTTTAGCTGACACCAGAGGCTTTGTCACTTCTCCCTAGCATCAGCAAGGTTTTCACTTTCTGTCATAGCCACTTAGTGCTACGCAGAACATGGACACTAACAGTCTAATTACTTCACTGTCCTCCCTGCTGCAGCCTTTTTTCTCCAGGAGCTCATTTGAGTTAGCAAGGCTCANTCACTTCTCCCTAGCATCAGCAAGGTTTTCACTTTCTGTCATAGCCACTTAGTGCTACGCAGAACATGGACACTAACAGTCTAATTACTTCACTGTCCTCCCTGCTGCAGCCTTTTTTCTCCAGGAGCTCATTTGAGTTAGCCAGGCTCAACCCTCTAAGCTGCAGCAGCTAGGCTGTGCGGCACAGCTGGGGGAGCCCACAGCAGCAGACCTGGGGCTCCCACTGACCTGGTCATTACCCTTGGGAATTCAACGCTGTCTGCCCTGCCGCTCTGCTGCAAGATCTGTCTAAATGCCGTCTACTGGGCACAACCCCAAGCACCTATGGAAGTAACGCACATGACACTGCCTCTGCTGTTTTGGTACTGCCCAGACCATTGAGAGGGGTCATATTTAAGATTCAGCTTTACTTACAGCTGGCACAGGGTTTAGCTTTTCCTTCTCCAGTCCCACTATTGGCCTAACACACGTACTGCAGTCTTTGAAAGCACGCTCCAGCTTTCCAGAAACTGTAGCCAACTTGCACCACCTATCGACACGACAGAGCTGGTGGTTTAGGGCCGGAAACCCGACACAGCAATTCAGCAGTGCTCCTTAGTACGGAAACTCATCATTGTACTTCCAGCCTCAAAAAAGCAGTGCTCGATCTTACCGTCTGTTTGGCAGACACCAGGGTGCCCCTGACCTGACCGTATCTTCTGCCCTCCTACATGTCCACCCATCCCAGCACGGTGGGTGAGCCTGGAGGCCCCAGGGTGGCCGAGGCATGCTGCTGCCCCTCCGTGAGTGACTGTGCTTGGCAGAGGAGGTCCTGTGCCTCCTCACCTCTGCCTCAAGCATTTCCGGATTTCCCTGTCACAAAGAGCCCAGGCCACAGCCTGGCCTGTCTTTGCTTGAAATTAACTTTCTTTTCCCTTCCCATGTGTTTCAAGAACTCAAAGACAACTTCTGTAACTTTTTCTCACCACACAGGAAACTCTGATACCCAGTTTACCCCTACCCCACTGGTCCTGCAGTGAAGGGATGCCCATCCCTTGCACAGGTCGCAGACATCTCCTGGCAACTCCGCGCCGCTGAGAGTTTTCTGTACACTTTACAGCAGGCACTCAGATATTGGAGACATCAGGAATACTACGTTATATAAAACCTACCCCCCACATCAGCTGACCTCTGTGTGCAGCAGAGAGCTACAGTGATGCTGTCCCAGGTGGTGATTTCTTTGAATATCAGTTGCAGCTATGAACGCTGCATACGATGGGGAGTCAGTACAACGCCTGCCAATGACCAAAGGATGCTATTCCTTCCTTGCCTTTGACCACCAACTCATTGCCCTCAGACCATGCTCTCTGTGGAGAAAGCTTCTTAGTGACCCTGAAGACGTGGCAGCCTCTCAAAGTACAGAGCTGGCGTGACTGAGATCGGTATCAGCCCTGCCCTGCATGCAGGCGCTGGGAAGCTTTTCTCTCGCTTTTCCCAGGAGTGGGAAAGGCGATGTCAAATGCTCTCAAAACAAGTGCTCAAAAGGAATACGGGGTTTCTGGCTAGGCTCTTCCCAGATGATTTAGCTGCTATTCAGCATGCTCCACGTTTTGACCACAGAAATAGTGTATTAATTCCACTGTAATGCACTGAGCTTCCTGCTGTGGGTGTTGTGGATTTGCTTCATATTATAACAATTTTAACTTGCAGGCTTCAGCATTACCAGCACACATTACACTCCTCCTCTTTCGAAGCCGTGTACTCATTGAGGAAAGCTGGTTTTATTCCCACTTTCCCCATTCTGCCTGGCCCATCCTCCAATTTCTACTCATTCTGAATTTGTTTCAAGAATAAAATCAAGGCAGTGGTGTCAGCATTTTCAGACTAGGTCCAGGTGTCTATGACCCTCAGGGATTCATTTCATTTTCTTCATAAAAGTAACACAGGGGAAAGTGCTACTGCATGAACACCAAGGATTTATACAGCACCTCCTCGTCCCTCATAATGAATCTGTTTCTCAGTGACAAATGTTAGCTCACATCTCTATCAAGTTTGAAGTCAGATTAGTTCCACTGAAGATAAAGAAACAGAGGCAATACTCACGAGGCAAGAATTTGCCCAACAACTATAAAGCATGTGGTGCAGAGTGGAAAGACAAGCTTCTGTTTTCTCCTTTTGATGGCGAGCACCACACTCCACCTTCTGCAGTAAAAGGGCTTTCCTTAAGCCCTCACGAAGACTCAGCCTTCTCTCCCACCCCTGCAGCATGGGTACACTTTGATCTCCTTGCCTACAAACTTCACATCTTCCCTTCGTCCCCCAAGTCTTTTCTAACCTCATTAACAATTTACTGAAACACACACAGCTGTCACCAGCTAAATATAACTATGCATACCACTGCCATCAGCTCAGCCCGTAGGCTTGCAACAGGCAGGACCCTGGTCAAAACCTCTGCCTCAGAAGGAGAAAGCTCTGGCCACAGGTACCACATCTGGAGCCAGCCCAGAAGTGACAGGGAAGGGGAAAGGCCGAACAACTCTCCTGTCCAAGTCCTGTACCAGAGTCTTCACCTCCCCTAGTGCTGGAAGACATGCACAGCAAACCTCGGAGACAACCAGAGAGGGGCCCCAGGGTGAGTTCAGAGGTGGGACGTGATGGTGCTGTTTCAGAAATGCTTCAGTGGCTTCGGCTGAGTTGCCTCAAGCTCAGAAAATCTGCTTTTTAGGGCATTTTGACACTTAGCAATTAGGTGGAGCTTCCTTCCCTAATTGAAATAACTCACAAATCCTTCCAGGGCAATCAGCAACTGGCAAAAAAAATTATTTTGGAAAATTTGGGAGTTTGGGATTTCAAAGTTTAGCTTTGAATTTTATTAAGGTGTAAAACTGCTTCAAACCAGTATCAATTAGAGGCAATTTGCTGGAGAAAGCCAAATGTACAATTCAGTTCTACTCGGTGCAATGCCCAGTTGCCCCTAATGATCTTTAATATAACAGAGACTATTTCAGTGTTTATCTTACGTTGATGCACCACATTGCAACTACGATACAAGGGATTCAAAATTTGGAAACTACTTTTTCTGGCAGTTTTCAAAGACAGGGAGAATTGCCCTTTCACAACAGAGCTTGTTCAAATAAATGAATAAATAGAAATCTATTTCAACCTTACTGGCCTGATCTACTATGATAGGAATCCACCAAACCTTTGAGAGCCCAAGCAGCTTACTTGTATGCTATATGCTTACACTCAGGGTACATTAGTAATCACTTGGAAGAGAAATCGGTGGCATCCAGAGGCCAGTTTATTTCCTTTTGCAAAGGATTTAGCTTCATACCTGCTCTGATGCTCAGTTTTACATAACGCAGCATCTGCCAAATGACAGCAATCTCCAAGCACAGGTAAGAATCACATGCCAAAAAAATACAGCAGTTATTTCTTCAACAGTTTTTAACAAACACGTTTAGCTTTTCAACGTATCTATTAACATTGCCCAGTCCAGCTCTGCATGAGCTCTACAACTTGAAAGCTCTGTCAGACTTGAGATATTTTAATCCATTTTTCTTCCAACTCTCTTTTTGATATTTGGAAAAAAATACACTGACATATTTCTTCATTTACTATATATCAGTAGCTAACTGCAGAGTAACCTACTGTAGCCTAGAAAACAACATTATTATTGCTGACTTTCTCCAATGTTCCTTGGAGAGGACATTCCTTTGACTGTGATAAAGCAAGCACCAAAGAACAGCAGTGATCCAGAAAGTGTTTGCCAACTCACATGAGGGCCAGATTCTCATCTTTATTGTAATATTATTTTTTTCCAAAAACTGTGCATGAGACAAGTCTTTTGATATTCAATAACCTGTTTACAGAAAATGACTTTACACAAAACATCAAATGAGTTGACAGCAAATTGAACTGAAAATGTGATTTTTTTTAAAATGCTCATGAAATTCATATTGCTTTAAATATAAATTAGCAACAGTGCCAGAAGGGATGAATGTATTTCACTACTTGACTGCAGATAATTTAAATGTACAGTCTTACCTACATTCCCTGTATTCATTGTAC
Organism: Steatornis caripensis; assembly: GCA_013398225.1. Taxonomy (NCBI): domain Eukaryota; kingdom Metazoa; phylum Chordata; class Aves; order Caprimulgiformes; family Steatornithidae; genus Steatornis; species Steatornis caripensis. The sequence continues at coordinate 607,161 of VZSC01013692.1, read as the reverse complement.
TTTCCTATGAAGGAGTGAAGGAGCCTTCTTAGCTGCTCTGCTGCCTGGTTCAGACACATTTCCTGGGAACATCAGGAGGCAAAAGGGTGAAAGGGGAAGCTTTTGGACAGGCACACTGCCATACCAGTGCCAGACCAAACCTGGCTATGCTGGATCTGCAGGATCCCAAAAGAAAACCAACAACTGCACTAGATGAAGGGTATCAGCTTTGCTTTCCCAGGCAGCTTTTCACCTTGGTACCAAGAACATTAACTGCACTACTGAACACACACGTATACAAATTAAAAGTGAAACTACAACCTCGTATCCGCTGGTCAATGTTCACCCTATAGTATTTTCCCTCACTTAAAGCAGTATCATGCATCCTGATCAAATTCCAAATCTAATAGTTACATTCTTCTGACGTGTTCTTCCCACAGTTTTAAAGAGAGTCAATATTGTTTATTTTCTGCACATAATTACTCAATGCTTTTAAAAATTTGCTGCCTGCTACCCCGAAGTGATACATGCAAATTATTTTGAAAGGTCTCTGTGCTCCCAAGAGGAAATACACTTAGCTTCAGGATCTTACCATCATTAATAAATTCATACAGGAAATAAGCATAATACACATTTGATGGTTCATACTACTCTGATAGCCGCCTGAATAATCACACTCCCACAGATGAACACGAAAATTATATCCAAAATCTCACTTAATGTTTGAATTCAACCTCTTAAACAAGAAATAACTTTCCCTTTGCTTCCTTACTTCACATGCACACAACCAAACACCTCCGGACTTTCTATGTTTGCNACACGAAAATTATATCCAAAATCTCACTTAATGTTTGAATTCAACCTCTTAAACAAGAAATAACTTTCCCTTTGCTTCCTTACTTCACATGCACACAACCAAACACCTCCGGACTTTCTATTTTTGCAGTGGAAGCAAACCGTGAGGCAGCCAGCGTGATCAACCGAGAAGCAACCTAACCGATCTCCACAGCCAGAACCCACACACTTGAGACAGAGTCCTCAAAACCCCAGTGCCTGCACAGCCATGCGCTATCTACGCATCAGCTCTTGTTTCACCCTAAATACAAAACATTTAAAGATGGTAAAGTGCCGCAGATGTGCAAAGTTTAAGAGTGCTTCAACAGAGAGTGACAGCTAAAATAAACTCTGCATAAAATCAGCTCTGCGTATTTTTCCACCCTATATCAAATTACAGCATCCCCAAATTATGTCAAGAGAAGCCCTGTCTAAAATGTGAGTTGCTGTATTTCATCAGCTATCAGAGATGACTCAGGATTACAAGTACTGAAATAAAATGAACATCCTGTTCCAGTTTCTTTAACTAAATTCTCTCCCTCAAATAGCATCAACAAGTGACTCAGTACAATGTCATAACAAACTACTTTTGCTACAGCACTGTACTTGGCAAACAGCAACTCTCACAAATAAATCAGTCACTTTTTACTGTAGCTGCTCATCAAAAGATCTTCATTTTATCTTGGGGGAAAAGAGAAAGGAAATAATGTGTAATAGCCAGATGGCAAGTAAATAATGACATTTCCATAATAAGTGGGAAAACTATTCCTCTGCATGTGGATGAACCAATAAATAATGTTTAGGATTATATTTGGCTTCAAGTAGTGACACCAATGTTATAGTGAGAGTGTATCGCTCTTTGATCTCGCTGAGACTAGCAAAAGGGGATATTCTACGCTCTTTCAGATTTTGGTTAAGATATCCCAAGTACTAATGCCACCCAGGTGAGGGAGAAAACGGTTAATGGCACAGCAGCACCAGCCTGCTCTAGATCAAAATCACCTGTGCAGTGAATTAACATCACGTGCTTGTGGCTCACAAGCTGTACCTGTACACAGTCCCAGGGGGTTTTAATGCACTAGATAGATACAGTACATCTCACCCAGACGCCCAGTTTCCAAGCAGTGACTTTATTGCCGCATCCCTGCTACCAAAGCATCAATATCTCTGCACTATTGCCTGCACTACAAGTTTCTTACATTTGGGAATCCTAGTAAATCACTCAAAGCCTCTTCTCAGATAGCACTCTTTGCTCCTGAGCAGTCAGCCAAGTTACCACGCATTACGTTTTGCATTATATTTGGAAAAAATAAAGTTAAACACAACCTACATCCCTACAATATCCAGTTCTTGATAAATAATTCTGGCTGAAAGGACACACCATTTGGAGAATCCATTCATTTTCACCAAGCAAAAATCTCATTAAAACCAAGCTCCTTCTCACCTGTAGCTAAGTCAATAATTAGGTGTAGCTACATCAATTAGTTATAATCCAGAGATTACATGGGATAATAGCATACCCTAATAAGGAAAAATTCTGTTCGGCTTTTGAACATGTGGGTTTGTGGCAATTTCCTTAGAAGGGAGCATGCTTTATAAAAAATATGGATTCAAACAAAAATAGCAATTTTAATTCTTTACTGTGAGAAGCAGATATGAAAACAGTTCTCAGACGCCCAGGAAACCAATCTTGCTGTTGCTTTGGCCACCCTCTTCCAAACATCGGGTAGTTATTTTGAAGCTTGGATTTTCACCGAGTAGCAGGAGCCCCAGGAGCCCTGCAGTGCCCCAGTCCAGTGAGGAGAGCAGCTACCACCCTTCAGGAGAGACCAGAGCACCTGCCGAGGCAGGGCTTTAATAGCCCACAGGTGAGACCCCAGGCAGCCAACACCGTATGGCAAATTACGCTCAGAGGGTTCACTTTCTCATCTGGAGTGCTGCAAGCAAGGTGGCACGGCCATGACTGGCTCAGCAGAGGTGAAGGTTTCCTTTCTAGCTGCAGACCAGGAGAATAAAAAAAAATTAGTTTGTGTTTGCCTTTTCTACAGCCCTTCATAACCTCCCTATGAACCACCCCTACCAGCCACCTTTAGCTGCCCATTTGCCTATCAATTCATCTTCCTGATCTGCGTGTTGGGGTTAGCCTAGTCATATATACAAAATCCAAGCAATACGCAAAACCTCCCATTGTTCAACACCTTGTTTCACCCTAACAAACGAAAGTACTGCTTCCCCATTTGACCCGCTAGTTTTCTGTTAGATTTGCCAGCATCAGAGTCTCACCACGTGAGACAGACTGCACAGCAGTCTCCCTCAAAAATTGAACAGGCAGCAGGGCATTGGATTTCACCGCAATACAAATATAAAAGTACTAGCAATGAAAAGTGAGCACAGGTTTTGGGGACGGTGATGCCAGGTACAAAGGTTCTGGTGGATGGGGTTGCTTTTGTTGTTGTAAGCGGTGACCTATCCTATGTGCCAGTGGAAAGCAGATTCCCCCTTTAGCCCCACAGATTCACGACACTTATTTTTTTTACGTCTAAAATTATGCGGTGGTGGTTCAGGCATTCCCATGGATAAGCACTTGGCTTTCAACTCTCTTTTCAACTTAAGAAACAAAGTTGTAGTCTTCCAAATAGTTTTACAGCGACTTCATATTTAACTTGCAGCCCAGCAGGTCAGAATACTTCTGGTCATGTTTAATACACTTACTCACATGGTGCAGATACGACCATATCAAAGCAAAGGCAGTATTTGCAGAATGCCTTCTTTGAATCACATAAAGGTTAGCTGTTTTTTCTCGAAATAATTATTTGTTCAAACCCTAATAAACTTTGTGCTATGGAACTATATACAGAAATGTGACAAACATACACGAAGCATTTTTAAAACACTTACTCTACAGTGATGCTACCAAAGTTAGGTGTTTTCTTGAGCAGTTGTGGAAAGGCAGATGCACGGAAACAAATATACTTTCATCTTGTAAAAGTAAACATTTTTCCGCTGAAGAGAAAGACGTACTGTTTTTAATGTAGATTTGTTTTGAAAAGGACACAGCTGTTGCTCATTCACTTACTCCACTGCTGCCGTAGTCTTCAACACCTTTTTACTGCAAATTCAGGCTCAGTCTTGAGATGTTCAGGCTTTGTTTGAGACCCTTGAATGGGAACCCCCATGAAGCAGGCTTCATGGCACCAGGCTGGTTAGCAGGCTGGGATGCCACTGTCTCCCCCAAGACTTCCATGTCAAATACACAGTCCAACTTTTTTATAGTTTGGAGGTTTCAGTCTGTCCTATAGTGGTAGTTGAGGTCCTAAATGCTGCCGTTAGCCCAATGCACTGTTTCTGAGCCCTCGTCCACCTGCCCACCCCTGGGAGAGCCCAGGAACGGCTCCCTGCTCTGCTGAAGAGTCCTGCTTTTAATGGGTTTCTTCAACAGTTCCTTCTGTCACTGCTGAGTAGATTAAAAAAAAGATCAAACTGAGATTAATTACAGTAATAATTAAAAGCCAACCTTCCAGCAGTTAAGTCAGACATCTTGCCTTCTGAAAGAACCCGTCCTGCAGGTGAAAGGGACAGTTTCGATGCTGTAGTTCTTCCCACTGAGTTACTCTTCACCCACTTACAGATGTGCAGTTTGACTTATTTTATAAATCACTGCCCCAAAACAAGACCAAAACAACCCAACCCACTCTCATTTTCCATTTGCAAGACAGTGCTTTTTCAGAAAGCAGAAAAACATTTCTTTTGGTGGTAGAGGGAGAGCAAACTTTGTTTTCTCCAGTACTAACCACTCCTGCTCTTGCATAGAGATATAAATCCAGATGCTAGAGATAGGAGGACAAAACTTACCCACTCTAGATTTAACTTACTTATTTTATAGCATAGATTGGAACAAGATCCTTTTAAAGTAGTTAAAACAATAGATCGACGTCCCTACTTCCCAGCAGAGAATCCTGGTCCCCTGGACACGGTGGGGAGCAAGGACAGCAGGCAACCCAACCCACTGCCTCTTCTGCCCCAGCCTCACACTGCCTTCACTCCATGGGGCCTTGGCCACGGCACGTACCATGTGAACATCTGAGAACCCTCTACGTATTCAGAAGCAGAGCACTAGATGGTTTTCTGGATGGCTAACAGCCACTAGCATGAGCCACAAGTCCAGCAGCCGCACCTGCCCCCCACCTCCTCCTCCATCACTTCCCTCAAAAATTGGTGTAGCAATAGGTATTTCCAAACCCAGCCAGCCTGGTGAGACAGACTGGGCTTTGCTATTTGGAAACACCGCAGTCTTGGTTTAAGCAGGTATTTTATTATTTGTTCAGCTCTTTTCCCCCACATCTTGGCATCTCATTGAAATGGGCTCTACTAGGCACTCAGATAGTAGAGCCGTAAAAAAACCAGCCGGTTAATTTAAAAGAGTGCAGTCCTTACAGCATTCCCCTCTGGGAATTTCTTGAAGCACACACAAAAAATCTAATTGTATCACTTTTTCTACCACATCATTAGTTTTATTTCCAAACCCATATTCTGAGGGAAAAAAAAGTCTCAATATCCTTTCTGCATTAGCTAATAAACTTTACAGGGGCAAACGGAGCTACTACATTACAAAAAGAAACATAACAGCAGGATTACAATCCCACTGGCAATCCAAAGCCACAAAGACATTACCATCCCTGTAAAAAGTTCATTTCATCACTAAAACAATTGCTACTGTGGGCCAGCATTAGCCCAGATTGAGCACATATCAATAGACAACATCTAACATATACATATGCAGGTCTTAGCCACAGCCCCCTGGAAGGGACAGCGTCAGGCTGTGCCGAGAAGCTTCTATGGGGCTGACAAGGGACGAGCTGAAGATGGGGCAAGGTGCCAAGCCCACAACGCTGATACCAGGCAGAAGGAGCAGAGACTGGCAGGGTCTTGAAAGTCCTTGAGGGCAACAGGGTAACAAACAGCTGAATCGCGGGAGCCACAAGAGTTCCAACAAGCCATCAAAGCAAGGCTAGAGATGAACGAAAGCAAAAATCATCTATAAGCCTATTTCAGCTGCAGACAGGAGAGCAAGAAGAATTTGAAGGTAGAAATTGCCCTGTGGGAACAATTCATATGTAGACATACAGCTATTTTAGTAACCCCCGCTTTTAGTAGGATCAGGTATTGTTGTTTAGACAGCCTGAACAGCAAATCCTTCCAAGGCCATGAAGCAAACCAACAAACTCTTATCCTATCCTTGCCCCTAAAAACTTCCCATTAAAGGGGTGTGCCACAGTTCTCGCTTGGTATCCTGTGCCCCATCTCCCAGTGCAAGGCGTGACGGTGACATTCAAAAGACATCCAGTGCCACACCAGGCCAACCTGCCAGATGTCAGAGATGCAGAGCTACCCCAGCAAGTCTGCGGATTATTTACCAAGCAGTTTGCTAAATTATACAAAGGGAATAATTTGCAATGTAATGGTGTGTTTGCATTCTGAATATTTGATTTCCTGTTCAACAAATAACCTAAACACTCCCAACCAAATGAAATGTAGACAAGACTTAAAACGTTTGAAGAAAAGCACTCATCCAGAAAATTAAGGTCAACACGGAACAGATGGTGCCTCTGAAAAATGCGGCTTCAACATTTATCTTTATGTAAAATAAAAATCTTTTAAAAACCTCCGGCTGTTTGGTGACAGTCCTACTTGAAATATTGAATCTCGCACTCCACGGATAATAAAGAAGCACTAAAAAATTACTTCAAAATACTAAATCTAAATAAAGTTCTCTCAACTACTGTGCAATAAGATTTTTGTGGGCATGTAAATACATATCAATAAAAGATAGATTCAATTGCTTCTGTAACTGCTATAAATATTGCAAGTGCTCTCCCTATTTCCATAAATATGACCCACGACTCCCAAGTGAAAAGCTTTTTCATTTGCAGCAGTCAGGAAAAAGATGATCCTTTCTTCTTTATCAAAGTCTTTTGAAAGGCTGAATTTGAAGCCCAGCGCACAGGGAGTTGTGAACAACTTGTTATGATGATGCATGAAATGCCTTCACCAGCCTCAGCGGGTTCGATCAATGGCACTGCAGGCGGATCGGCTGCTACACTGGAGGGCAGGCAATGTCATACCTACCTGGGGAGGGCAACAGGGGCTCTAATTGGGCAGGCCGCAAATTACTTTGGTAACACAGAAATGAGCCGGAACAAGCAGAAATAATAAGAGACAGACCTGTCAAACACCCAATGAAAAATAACATGTTAGAGACAAATCAGAACTGTGTTAAAGAAGTTGAGTAGTGGCATAAGCAACAGCGTAAGTAATCACAGGGCAAGGTGAGCAACACAGGCAAGGAAGGCTTGGCAGGACAGCAAGTGAGCCCCCTCTGCGGCTGCTAGTGAAGACTTTCTCAGGACACGTAAAGTCAGAGAAAACAGAGCTGTGCAGCAGGGATCTTTCAAGTTTACCTGAAACAAGAAAAAAAAATAACCCAAAGTGTACACATCCTGGGCTGGAGCGAACCAAACATTTTTGGAGAAAGAGGAAACACCTGCAGTACCTAAACAGACTGTCCCAGGGAGACATCCACCCGTGCACTGACAGAACACCCTGCTGACAGCCACGGCCCTCTCACAGGCTGTTATTTCTGATCGCAGGCTATGCACGTCACCCAAATCGCCGCACACATCACCCTTAAGTCAATTCCTAAGCGGCCACCTTCATGCCTGGACTGAAGAAGAGGCCTGTGAAAACAACTGCAGCTCGCCAGCTTTGGACATCAAAATAGCCACGGCCATAGAAGGATCAGTTTGTTCATAGCACCCAAAATAATTCAGAATTAGCCCAGTGAGAACAGACTGCTGAAGCACATCCACAGAAACACAAGGTAATTCTAGATCTACTGCCAGTTTTTGTCTGATGGTCTCCAGACATCCAACAGAGTAACCATTATCAATGCACTTTTTTTCCAAAGTGCATTCCAGCCATTTGCATCTACCAGAAAGACCCAGATTTTTGTTACTCATGCCTTCAGCTACAACACTGATGAATTTGCACAGAAGGCTTCCACAAATCCACTTTGCTAAAAAAGCTACAGGAAGCTTACTGCAGCAATTTTCCCAAGTTGACACATCCTTCTCATTGACTTCATGATAGTGACTTACTGATGTTTTGGGTCCCACTTCCTCTAGAAATTACCTCCGATTCCCTGCACTGCTGGGGAAAGTAAACTCAGCAAGAACATTTAGAATCACTGTCCCTAGCAATGGGCCCTGCCAGCAGTAAAGCACCACCAAAATGGAACTAGATTGTGCGTACTGGCGAAAGGCTTTCAAGAGTGGCTTTTGCACAGGGGTTTCTTGCTTCAAGGTCATCCCAAACCACATCACAGACAGCTCTGATAAGCAACACCACAAGAACAGCTCACCAGAGTCTTACAAATAGTAGAGAGTAGATCAAGTTCTCTTTCCCTCCCTGCCTAGGGCTTTTAAAAACTAAATTAGGTCTTTTCTTTTTCTTCTAAGAGAAGGTTGCGTTGATTTTTGTCAATCCTATTGCATAGCCAAGCACTGCTGCTGCACATAGAAATGTCTATCTGCATCAGGCCTCAAGTCACTATTTCTAAAAATAAAATAAGTCATATTAATTTGTTCCTCCGGTCCCTGGTGTTTAAAGTTATTTGTTGGCAACTTCTGTTCTCGGCATTTAAACATTTTTCATATTCAGCTGAAGTCTGACAGCACTATCGGTTATCCTTCTCTGCCTCGCTAATAATTTGGTTGATGGCATGCAGGTGGGTTTCTCATAATTAAAAAACCCATTTACAAAGTTTGCATTAGGTGAGCTGAAAAAATAGAGCACTCCATTCAAAGGTTAAATATAAGTAGGCTGCAGAGCTCCATGAAAATATTGCATAATTTAGAGATAAAAATTGTTTTGCTTTATTCAAGCTAGACAGGATAGGTAGATTTTTACTGCAATCAACCTAAACCTCATCTCTCCAAGTTACATGCTCAAGTTGATTACAGAAAATTAAATTTAGTATTAATCAACCCAGGAAGGAAGAAATTACAAAAATTAAGCTAATGCATAAATCATAGAAAATAATAGTGGAAACGGCTACAGGAGATCTTTTAATGCACCTTCATGTTTGTCCCCCACTAGAATCAACTCCCCCCTCCCGACACGTATTGGTCCAACCATTTTAAGTTTACCCATTTTAAGTAACCTACACAGTTACCAGAAGCCACCAGCCAGAGCCCTCCAGGACCCCACCAGCCCTCCTGCTGCAGACCTTGCCCCGGGATCCTCCAGCTATTCTCATTTGGGGTATCCCCCTGGCCCCTGCCCTGGTGGGAACACACAGCAGGACCGGACCGGAACAGAAGCACCAGCTCAGACAGATCAGTTGCTAATGGCTGCACTTCCCACTCGACAGGATGTGTGCTTTTTCCTTTTCTTCAGGAAAAAAAAAAAGCTTCACAGATCCTGCACAAGTAGTTTCTACACCGCTGGACTGCTGTGCCCAGCAGGCAGCTGGCATTGCTGTGTCCAGAGCCACAGCTTTCCACCCGCATGCTCAGAGGCATAAGTAACCAGTGCTGGGGTGGAAGGGACGGCCTTGCCCTACCTGCTGGGGGGCTGTACTGGCACCCACAGACCCCGCACCGGCACCCAGCACCACGAGAGCCAGAGCTGTGCAACTGCAGCACAAAAGCTCTCCTCGACGCAGCAGCGGTGGGCAGCAGTGCCAGGCAAGTGGCAGCCTCTCCCAGTCGCACGCATGAGCTCTCCGTGACTGGACAATTGCTTGCCATTTTGGGCACAGAACCACAGCACCTGGCACCTCTGGAACAAGAGCAAACCCAAATATGCGACCATAAAGAATCTGAGCTTAGGAGTATGTATTCTTAAATGCCTCTTGATTTAGAAAGAAAAATCTACACGTTGGCTGTGGCCTTCAGCTTTTCCACAGCATTCAACGTCTTCATAAATACTGAATTTAGCATCTGATAGATCTGCCCTACCACTGCATCCTGGTGTTACAGATGAGAACCTACTGCCTGCGCAGGATCCGATCCAAATTCTGCTTGAAGTCAGTGGGATCTCCCAGCCATCCCCATGGGGCGCTGGGAAGTTGGTTCCAAATTTCCCAAATAGTTGTCCAGTACTTTGCAAGACCATTTCACTCTCTGGACATGAACCTGAAGGAAGCTTGGTGGAGGGCCTTGCTGATACACTACAACATACAACTGCACTCCTGGGGAGTCTCAGTTAATGATATAGTAAGCCAATGTTGTCTTTTATATACCAATTTATCTAACACAGAGCAGCTAGTCAGCCCTGCGGTGACTGCACTCCTTTGGGTTCTCCACTCTGCAGAGCAGATTCCATCCCATTTAAACTTGTATAGTAACAAAGCATTCAGTTCGGAAGGTATATTTACAGCATAAGAATTTTCTTTTCTGAGCTAAGTGCTGATGTTTTACTCGTTCCCTAATCTTGCTCCCTAGGAAACATATAAATCCAGACAGTCTTTATCAGTTGGGGCGGGGGTGGGGGGGAGGGCAGTTTTAGATGAAGCTCTTATAACTGCATTGCTTTCTTCCTGAGAAAAAACATCGGCAATTTAGAGAAATTAAAAAGCCAAATGAAGTCATTAAGTGTTCCCTTTAGCCACTTCCAAACTTTTTTCTAATCCCTTTGAAGTCCATCCTCTGTAGTTTAGTCAACAGCTTGTTTAGGATTATTTTTTTCCATCCCAATTACAAGACACTGTATATGCTTATATGTTATATATACACACACAAAAATGTCCATCACAGAATAGATTAAAAAGCATAATCCTTATAAAGACCCATAACAATTTCAAATTCTGTGGAATCAGTAGCGTAATTAAGGTTGAAGTCAGGAAGTGCATTTCTGAATGAATTCCTGAAGGGCTTTGCAGAAAACGTCAATCTCAGTTTTCAGGCAATTTCCCCTGGTTTGGTATGTCATCCAGTGAGGACGCAGTATCTTTTGTTTGTTTGTTTTAATTGAAGCCATATCCCCAGGAGTGGTTACCCCTTCGGCCAGCTCCAATCTCCCTAATTATGCAGAAGCAAACAAAAGCAGGCCAGCAAAGAGGCTGTTAAATCAGCCAGGCAGGCACACAGCCCTGTAAGGTCTGGGTGTTTCTGCAGTCCTAAGCAACCATCTTCCCATGCACAAAACAGAGCAGGCGCTGGGGATGTTGAGCATCACCAGCAGTGGCTGACGTACACCCCAAGACACCGAGACAGGCAGAGCCCCTTTGAGCTCCCCAAACACAGCACCTGGAGCACCTGCTCTGGTAGGGGCCACAAGCCCCTGCAAATGGCTGAGCGAATGCAGCAGCCCAGAGCAGGGACCTTGCAGGGACCAGCACCTCCAGCACCCACGCACAGCCCCGGATCAGCCTCAGGCCATGCTGCCGTGCCCCTCACTCCACCTGGGGAGCTGACAGGAGAACCCACTCTTGGGGGATGCCCCAGGCCACCCCAAGCAGGACACCCAGCCCAGGCCGGCCAGGGGTCCCCTGGGATCCCCCTCCCCGGGAGTGAGGGCCAGCCTCACCCCACGGCATTACACAGCAGGGGGAGCATCTGGATCAGGCACAGCAATCATTAGCTCTTCAGCAAGCATCAGCAGAGCCTCATCAGAGCCAGGACAGGGAGTCACAGCCCTGCAAGCCCTCAGTAGCACGTGCACTGGTGCTGGACTATGGGGAGATTCACAAAATCAACCAACTCCAGTTCAAGAGCTAGCCGCTAGCAAGAGCTGCAAGGAGAAAGCAGTGCACCTCACTGAACTCCCCCCTCAAAAGCACTGCCAAAGATCACACCCAGCGGCATAAAGAATTGCTTGGCTCAAGGATTAAGAATAAACAGTATGTCTGAAAGGGCAAATCTACAGACATTTAAGAGAAGCAGGCGAAGAGCCTGGCACCTGAGAATGCGTGGGCCACAAAACAGCCCAGGAAACTTCCCCAGAAACACTCAAACCCCATTGCTTTTACTAATTCCTAGTCCTAACAAAGCACTTGGAGAGCTGCTGATGAAAAGTGACTGCCTCATACAAGAGGAAAGGATCCTTTGTTATGAGGGTATGGACGTGAGTTGCAGAGTATGACCACAGCACACCCAGGTCATTAGCAAAACACAAGCATTAAGGTTCTATGAAAAATTTAAGGCTCCAACAGGCTACAGGGAAGAGTGTTCTTCTACTAAACACGCCCCTGGGTCCAGAGAAACGGACACACTAACAGCTCACATCCCTGCAATGCTGCGAAGTGTCATCTGTACAGACTGCACTGGCATTTCACACAGCCTGTAGCAGCTTCGCACAAGCAGCCCCAGATGCAGATACCCTTATGGGAATTTCTGTGATGCTGAATAGCAGCTTTATTGGAGTGCAAAGGACTGCAACCTACCAGTTTCAACTTAAGGGCAAAGCTAATTGAGTTGTGAAAGCAGTGGTTATGTATCACGTGCCTTGGTCCAGCATTTACGTTTGTTCTTACAGCATCTTCCCATTTTCACTGGGACATGGAGTGAATGATCCTACCATGCATCCAAGGTTAGGACAGTGTTTCACAGTACAGGACTGCTTTTCCACTTTTGGGATCAGAGGGAAACATTTATGCCAAGGATGGATAGAAGGAACACACAGAGGACTGCAGCAGATGTACAGCAAAACTCTCTCCCCACCGCCACATTGCTGCAGCCTGCCATCAGTCCTTTTGTTACGGCAGGTAAGAGATGAGCTGCTGTGGGGTGAGGAGAGCTGGCCATCTCACAACTCGTGTTACGACTACCGAGCTGCACTGTGCACTTTGTGTCTCGACATGTGAACACCTTCCAGAGTTTTTTCCCTTTGGCAATCTGCATTACCTAGAATGAGACTACCCTAACTGCAGTCTTACCTTTAATATCTTGGGAAGACATCTGTAAAGATATTCCCTAATGACCTAACCACTGGGCACCCCTTATTGTGTCAGAGTAATTCATGACAACTGCTTGTTTACATGGAGAAATGCACATCTGTGTCTCCCAGTACACCAAGGCGGTGATCCAAACAGATGTAAGGCAGGCTCCCAGACTCCTCTGCAAGCCGAGAACTCACTATCTTGGCACCAATACCTCCGAGGGAAACAACTTTGTCTTAGGATCACCGGAAGATCAGAAGACCTTGAAAAATTACTATGATTATATTTACTTTAAGTCCATGTGACTTTTCAGGGCATAGATTTCCCCTGCAAAGAAGTAAAAATTTATTAATAAACAGAAATATTTTCACAGACGAAACAGGGAGGCAGGAATGCTACTAACCTTGAGAACATGAAGGCCAGCCTCTCGCTTTTTTCCGCCCAACTGCAAAATCAATCACCCACTCAACAGCAAGCTTTTAATCTTATGCCACTTATCAACAACCATCTTTTTATTTGGGATTTGTGAACAAGTATTCTGTTTATCAGCTTGATAAAAGCTCAAATGCATAGAACTACAAACATCAGGCACCTCAGCACATACTAACACAGGGCTCCCCGTGTTTCAACCTTCTTTATGCTGTAGAGAAGCCAGGACCACCAGCATTTGAGATCCATGGTGGAGACACCCCAGTGAGTTTGAAGTCCCCACCACGTGCACAGTTAGTTCACTTGCTACCTTTACAGCTACTACTGGAAAGCACAGTTCTCACACCATACTTACATCTCATTTGCCTCTGGAACATGTCATATATACTTCACAGGTTTAGCAGTCCTCTTGGCTTCCTTCTCACAAGCCTACCAAATGTATTAATGCAACACTGCATAAGAGGTTGTCCATGCATCTAGACTATATGTGACTTACTCAAATAAGTAAGCAATTTGAAGTCCCTGAGTTACACAATGCCTCCTTACATCACTTTCCCAGAAGTCATTGCATGCTTTCTGGTTCACCAATTAGCACTGTTCTTCCACAACAGCACCCATGGGTGACACGATGAGGCATGCTACCCTCTTGTGTCCACGACAAGTTTCACTAGTTCCACCTGGAAGCAGGTATCAGGATAGCACTTCCCCAGACCTGAGGCCCTCAAGGTGTCTGGGCACACAGGTGTCTCCAAACCTCCCTTCAGAAGTTTATTGTTGCTGATGCTTGCATTTAAAAGAAAGTTCAGCATTTCAGACTAAGCAAGAAACTTGTGCCAGTTAGAAGCAATTTTCAACAAATCATCATGAGTACCAAAATCAGAACTATCAAATGTAAATAACTTGTAAACATTAGTGACACAGTAGCAGATTCAATTAACACGAATGACCACAGAGACAACTCAAATTCGGAAATAGCCTTTTGTCATGAAGTCTTTATGGCTTGACAGAAAGCAAATTAGATTTGTTTTTGAAATGGTTAGTGCAATTTTTTTATTTGAGAGGTCAGCTTTAAGAAGAGTTAAACAGATGAATCCAGTATGACACCTCAGCTTCCAAGTTGTTTTTGAACCTGATCTGAAATATGGCACTGGACTCTATCTAGAGTCAAGGCGTTTGTGATCTCGGAAACAAAAACCACAGCTGTTTCCCCTGGGAGATGGTGTTGGTGGGGTTAAGTTCTTTAAGGGATAAATCATATTTCATATAAAACAGAGGAAGGAAAGCATAGCAGCTTAACAGCATCGGAAGTGCAGCTGTGTGCTTGGCCAGTACCTCTTCAACCCACACGTACAGCTTCCACACATACAGCTTCACCTAATACATAATTCATATGGAAAAGCGAATGAAGGAAGGAGCCTCACTGAAGAGATGGGTAATGCAGCATTTGAAAACAGTTCTGTCCTGGAAATTCAGACTCCTGCAAAATAACCTTGGGCTTTTACACAAGCAGTGGCTACAAATAGCATATTCACCAATACTGTCTGAATTTAGATATCCTCCTTTCCTGCTATTTCAGGCAAAGCAAGAATGAGCATCCAAGCTTCTATTCAAAGCAAAACTCAGTCTCACTTTCCTTGACAGTGATAATGGTGTTTATGGAGAATTTTTACATAGTGTACACCTTTTTGGAATAGCATCAAGCTTCAAGACACTCACCACATCTTCAACTTTCATCTGAGTTATCCATTCTCTGATTCAGGAGACACCACTAGGTGTGACACCACCATTTCATTATACTTATTGCTTTTACAAGCTATATTCATTCCAAGAACACCTAGTTCACGAGAGCATCTTTGCTCTTCCCCTTCATTTCTCTTCCAATACAAAGAACTCCCCATTAACCCTAATGGGAGTCACCATATGTGCACACAGGACGTAAGAGACCTTTTAAGGCTATATGGCTGACCAACAGAAACTGAAAAAATACATATATGTAACTGAAACTTTCTTCCATTTAGCAAAGGGTACCGAGTTTTAATTGAGACTCTTCAATCCATTACCCTTACTTTCTCTATCCACCCTCTCTCCCTATACCCCCTTAATTTATGGGGAAGACACACTGTGCTTCCCTAAGCAAAACAAGAAATAGAACACATCAAGTTTGCTCCACCAACCAAAAGGTAAAAAAACAACAACAAAGGACAGACTGGTTCACAGTTAACTATAAATAAAAGTGCAATAAGTGTTCAAGTAGAGTGTAGAGTTTAAGCAAGCTGTACAACCACATTTGGCATAGTCATCTTTTAAAGGCTCTGCGTGGGTCCCTCCCATTACTGACAGCAGGGGGAAGAGGCTGAACACTATTAGGTGGTGCTGGATTTACAGGTCCTCGTCCATTGCCTCTCCCACTACCTGCATAAGTGTGGCCGTGATTATACATAAATGGAAATCCACTTGATTCAGGTCCAGTTTGTAAACCATTTCCTAAAAAGACAGAAAAAAGGTTATGACAAGTTCCGTGGACTGAAATCTTACATAAGTTTAGCAATAAGGAGTGCATAGTTTGTGGCAACCAGCATACCCCAAGCATCAGGAGAAGTTCCTCTGGCACTGCAAGACCCCAAAACCACAGCTTACCTTTGTTCCCCACCTCCCAAACTACCTCCCCTCCATCTCTACACTGACTCTCAACTAAAGCAAGAAGGGTCACAGAGTTGCATGCTGATTCTTTGCCCACGAGAAAGACCGGAGTTTCAAACTAGACTGCTGCTTTCAGAAACATGCACTGTCTTGCAGGTCACACACCAAGATGTTCCACAGAGACAGCAGGGCAGCAGAAGTCAAGGAGAAGCAAGCAAAAGAAATGCAGGCTACACAAAGCTGCTTGCATCATCCTCCACTACCAGGCAACACAAACAGAAAGCTGCCTTGTGAAGTCCAGCCACAGAAGCGACTCAGCTAGTAGCACCAAGTTCTCCTGAACTTGAGCCTCGTAAGTGTCACCGCTCATGTTTTGCTGGTAGGAAGGACAGAGCTGAAATAGCAGAATGATGACAGGAAGCATGGGGAGAGAAGGAAGAAACAACAGGAAATCACTGCATTTAAAGACCACACAAGCAGCAGGAAGATAAAAAAGTTTCAGAAGATATGCACAAGCTCAGTGAAAACAAAGCTGTCCACCACCCAAAGCAGGGACACCAAGGAAGTACCCACACACTATCTGGGCTGAAAGCCTACTCGCCTCACCCTGTCACTGAGAAAAGACTGGCCTCAAAGCACTGCCGTGTTTCGCTCAGAAGCATTTATTTTCAAAGGAACAAAAATGGCTCGTAAGAGAAGTAAAATAAAAGAAATGAAGATCATGTTGCTAGAGAGGAAGCAGACAGTCACTGAACTGAAGTGACACAGAGCTTCGTAACAGCAAGTTATGGATCAGTTTGCTGTCATCCACCAGCAGAGCTTAGCTCTATAACACCTGAGGTACTGAGTCTAGGCTTCACGTAGGCAGGCCATAACTAAGGTTTCCTCTCAGCTCACACCCACTCAAGTCTTTGAAGCATTTTCTTACTTAAGCTTCGATGTTTAAATACATCACAAGTGATCCAGCCAAGTCAAATACTGGAATTCAGATTACTATCGCTTCTGTTTTGGGGAGCGAACCAGGCAGGAAAGCCAAGGTGACTGGCAAGATTAAAGTAAGCCACTTTTAAAGCCAAGGTCTCAGGTGGTTTAAAAAACCAGAATTTCAAGTGTTGCAAAAACTCTTTGAAAGCATAAAAAATTTAGGATTAGTCAAGTCTGTTTACATGATACAGGCACCTTGAATATTCTGATCTCTTCCCCTTCTAGGGAAGAAATTCTGAAACCACTATTCACGAAATGCTCATGCTTATGTGCTTGCAAGTTCAGGCCACAGCCTAAAAGACTTCTTAGAACAGAACACTTTTGCCCCAGAGTAGAGAACCCTTAGCAAGATAAATTTCTTTTTATTCCCATTAAGTGTTTCTCATCCTTTCATGTCCACAAAATGAAAAAACTTACCCAGCGGCCCAAAAGTACAAGAACCCGTATTACTTGATGCAGAACTATTATTCTGTTCACCCTGTGCCTTCAGAGAAATGCAAAAAAAAAAGACAAGTCATGGATCAGAAAGAGAAATTTCACATTTTTACAGAAAGGGGGTTAATTTTTTTCCTGTGTTCTTAACAGTGGCTCCACATGGAATTTATCTGTTACTCTAATTATTGGCTCATTTTTATATATCACTTCAAGTCCATTTTTCCAGAAGTCACATCTGATCACAGCCTAGCGTGAAGTATTCAGAACAAAAAACATTTTATGCCAGAAGCCTCAAATAAGTTTAGCATACCAGTTTGTTCTGCCCGACGTGTTCCGAGTTGGGCTCACTGAAGTTTGGCACTTCTGAGTATACCATGCAGAACCTGGGGAGAAATTAGGATTATGAAGAAGTTCTAATGCCCATCACCCAGACGTAACTAACCCAGACCCCACTGTTCAGAGAGTACCCATAGGTATTAAAAGGCTCTTTGATCCCTTTATAGGCTTGTGGTGAAGCTGTCACATCTTCCTGGTGAGGGTGTTTCAGTCAAGCAGAGGCTTTTACTCTAGGAGGTAAAATGGCCTGAAGAAAACAAAAGATGATGAAAGGGCTCCCTTCATCTCTCTTCCAGCTGCACAATCTTGTCCAGCGTCCACTTACAAGGTCACCTGAGGCACAGAGTCACCCAGGCTGCTCCCAGACTGTGACAACATCAGATCTCTAGGGAAAACTTAAACACTCCCACGCTATGGAGAGCCCCCTTAACATAATAGCACAGAGCAGTCCAAAACAGGGAATGAAATTGAAAGCATCCTTTTCCACTCAAAGGGACTGTGGAAGAATAGGCCCACTAACTCACCACATGGAAATTATGGCAGAGAGGAAGAAAGATCTGGAACATCACGCAGCTTGGACTGGTTAAGCAGAAGTGGAGCTCCTACCTCCTACTGGGAGGCACAACCCAGATGAGGACTCACCTCACTCCAGCCTGCTGGAGAGTAAGCCCACTGGATGACACTTTTGAGGAGATGGCTTTGCACCAAAGAAAATCTGCAGGTCGTCCCTCACAAAATCCAGCTGAGCACTGGGAACCATCTGAGAAGAGAGGCAGCCACCCCACAGCCTCAGGTCCCTGGTGACTACAACAAGGCCTCCCACGGCAGTTTGTACAACAGCAAAGTATTCTTCTGGTTAGAAAATGTTGCTGTTTTTCCTGTTGCTTGTCAAGTATGTTACTCATGTTTGTTCTTAGTCAGGAGGAGTTACCGCCTCAGTTTGTGGGCAGTTTACAGAAGGTTTAATGAGGCTTGCTTCTGTTCAGGTATGATTCACTGGAGTTACTTTTGTCTTCATTCTTTGCACAGCTTGTCTCTAAAGCATGATACACACACACAAGGCTTCCACCAAAATAAAGTGGTTATTCAAGCTGAAGCCTAGGTAAGCAATGCATATTAAGTCCTTTGTCATTTATACAATTCCCCACCTCTAGGTAAAACCCAGACCTGTGCCACGATGGAGGCCAATTCTCCTCAATATTAGGTACCTAGAATCCAGAGAGGGTCGGAGCTCATTATCACAACAGCATGTAAGAACTCACACCACAGTTGTCTGTACTGTACCTGTCCATGGCAAATCAGCACACTTTTGCTGCCCCAGCCTCCATTTACTAAGAGCCACCAGGTGTTATGCTTACCATGATGTTCTGCTGAGAAGAGGACATAGCACCACAAGTATAAACACACAATACGTACTCCCCAATTTTATGCAGCTCGCCTCCTCGTCCTGTGTAAAGTGTCAGGCAACCTTTCCACAGAGATGCATATCTGGTCAAAGAAAGGAGAAGCAAAGCAGTGTCTTAGCAAATGAGAAATACCACAGCTGAAAAACAAAGTAGAAGCATGCTATCTTTCAAGAGTTAGTAAGTATTACATATCAGCATGGTCTAAAAAAAATAATACCAGGAACCCCAACTTTACCACACTAGAATTTTATAAATCCCCATTCTAGCAAAAGGTGCTGGAAGGTCAGCTGACTCCTTTGGCAATTCCGGGAAAGCAGCCAATTATTTTGAGATTGGATGTTCTTTCCCTGGCTGGAGCAGCCCTTACGACTGTTCTTGCAGAGGAAAGGTATTTTGCCAGAAGCAGTATCTGTATTACCATTTACTGACAACTCTCAGTTCTGCTTTCAGCAGGAGCCAGGAAGAATTACCCTTGTTCACTGGAGAATTAGAGATACTGCTACTGAACGTGTATAATAGGAACTGCTTACTTTTCTAGTATAGGTCCTTACCAGATTTTTTTTTTTTTTTAAAGGCGCAAGTTTGACCATTACATTCCAAGTGACACAAAGAAATGCAATGAAATCACTGGTCGATTGCGGAAACATTCACTTACAAGACAGCATGAGTGCACTCTGGTCTTTGTAGTAGCACTTCACTTCAAGCAGTGGAATCTGAGTTATGCAAAACTTTCTGTAGAATTGTTCCTTTCAGTGAGGGGCACCATGTATGTGAAGAAAATAACAAAAATACAGACCAGAAACCAGGTGCAGCACGACGGAGTTAACAGGAATATAGGCATCTTCTAGCAAAGGAATGGGGAGCCCCAGCAATTGCACTCTCGGGAGTCACAGATAATCTGGACAAGTCACCACCTCCTCATGCTCAGAGTCTATCTCTGGAACATAGGTAACAAAACTTCCTCTTGACCTTTGCCTTCTCTGCTGAGACTGGGAGCAATCCGGCCACACAGGGCGTCAAACAGAGGCACCACAGAGGAGTGAAGCAGGCAGAGCAGGACCACAATACCAATGCAACCATAACCTTCTCTGTACTCCAGCACAAGCAGTAAAGCATAGTACAGTTACAGTGCCCAACTCAATAGTTTTTCATCCACAAGCAGGATTAATGCTCTTCACAATGCTACCTTTCGCTTTAAAGATTCTTTCTATGCTTAACCTGTAATAAACAGCTAGCTGGACAGTCTTGTGGCACAGCACAAAGAAAAAGAGCTACAAAATAATAAATACAAATTAGACATACATTTACTGGGACAAAAGCCAGCAAATGATGGGACTGATAACCTCCAGCACAAAGTTATTCTGTGTATGCAAGCATTTGGTTTTGTCTCAGAAAGAGCCAGCCATAAAGCACTGAACTCCAGAACTAGCTTTGAATTTAGAAATATTAACTGCAGCAGCTTCCTGTAAATGCATTAATCAGCCAATGACAAAAATCAGCAACAGTGTCTGCTTTTGCAAAAGAATGCATCTACATCTTAAAATTCAGCAGAAAAAGAGAATCACATTTACACACGGGGCCTAGCTAAGCTTTTCTGCTGACAACAGTGAGCATTCTGCAGTGGAGAGAGTCAGATTAACCTATAGAGCTGGAATTTACCTGCCTTGCAATGGCAAGATCACACACCCAAATTAATTCTATTTAAGAATAAAATTGTGTTTGGAGAACTCTGTATGCCAGGGTGAGGGCATCTTTCTTAATATGAGAGCCAAACCAAAATGTATTTAGCTTTTGCTGTTTCACTCACTGCGCAGTCCTAAGTGAGCATGCCATTCATGTAAATGAAGGCATGACTTAGCCACCCACCAGGAACACTGACAGGAACAGTTCATAAATTTAATTCATACAAGCTAAATTCACTTTTTGACGTGCGGGGATGCAATGACCCTCATTTGTTGCACTGAACCACCAGAGCAGGAACAGTAAGACAGTTTCAGAGCTGAGTACAGTAACAGTGCTGAACAGTATCACTAGTAATTTGTTTCAATGTCATCTACACACAGGGCTTTGTGCTGGCCCAGAGTTCTAGTTTAGTTCCACCCATCTCAGCGCTGCGGCGCTCCACATGCTGCTCTCCACGCAAGCAGGCTTCCCCAGAACCACCTCTGCTGAGGAGGCAGCCTATTTCTTGTAAAAGGACATTTGCATAGGAGGAAGTAGCTGTAGTTTTGGTGGCAGCGGTCATCCAATTTCACTCCAAAACCAAGAATTACACTCAGATGAACAACTTAAGAGTAGCTCAGTTAGCAGCTCCACTGAATAACCCTTTATCTACTTTTTAATAAAAACAAATTAAGAGGACCTTACACACACTGTAGTTCCATCATCTCCTGGAGAGCCATGGGCGAGTAATGGATTTCTAAGTGTAACCTAATTGGCATGAAGAACTCAGACAGAGGTGACCATCGCTTTGCTACTGACAATTTAAGTGACACGGAAAAGGATTTTCAAATTGAACCCACTGTTCTTACTCACAGCTAAGAAACGTTAAGTTTGGGGTTTTTTAAAATTAAACCAGCATCGAGATAAAGTAATTGCACCTAACCAAACTAACATGCTCTACAGTGCAGCTCTAGCATGAATTTTTACAGTGAAACTGAAAAGGTTCTTCCCCTCCGTCATTTCTGTTCAACTCGCTGCAACGAAAAGCAACTTTTCTGCATGAGAGACATTAATCATCCCCTCCCTTCATTAAGGAGCTGACTGCTAGAGCAAGGAACTGGCTGTTCCTTGCATAAGAACATGCTTTTGACTTCCCTACCTGATTTACAGACCAGGACGACTATTGCATTCCCGCCTCCCACCCCGCCCCATAAGTATTTTCCTAAGGAGCTGTTTTCAAAGCCAAACGAAGTCCCTTAAACACCACCTCCTCATGAAAAATACAGGCCCCTCCCAGCCACCTCAGCCTGCATGCTCCGCCAAGCACGTCCTGGGGTGGAGAAGGTGGCTTTAATTTGGCAAGTGATGGCAGGGCGCTGCCTCGGTAACAGGGGCCGGGCCGAAAGGGGCCAGCTGGGTCACCCGCGCCTCTCAAGGCGGCCGAGCCCGCTCACAGCCCCGCACCTTCGCCTCCGCCCGCCCTGGCGCTGCGGGCGACGCGGGGGCCGCGCTTGCCGCCGCCGGCTGGGGGGGAGGGGCGGCCCCATACGCACCCTTTGGTCAGACGGATGATGTCCCCCGGCTGGATGAGGCCGCCGATCTCGTCCCACACGGAGATGGTGATGCTGCCCGTCTTGTCCGCCACTTTGCAGGACCTCACCTCGTGCCCGTCCTTCGTCTTGGTGACTCGCCCTGCGGGGAGAAGCGCGGCTCCG
>VZSC01013692.1:556710-584319 GCA_013398225.1 Steatornis caripensis | reverse complement strand
GCCGAGCCCACATCCCGCAGGGCAGCGGCGGCAGCGCGGGGCCGGGCAGGGGGGCACCGGCAGCCCTCACAAGGGACGGGGACACGAGCACCGAGGGGCTGCGCGGTGACTCTGCGGCACAGCAGACCCTCACTGCCCCTCTCTCCCGACCGACTCCCCCGCCAGACCTCCCAGCCCCCCAGCGCTCTCACCGGCACTAAAGAGCACATGTGCGCTGCGCTCCCCTTTATACCACATGGGCGGGCCCACGCCAGGCGCCGGGCGCGGGGGGAACGGTGCCGAATGGAACTGTCCGGTGTACGCGGAGCTCCGGGACTGGGCAACACGCGGGCTCCGGCCTGCGCCGCGCGCGGATTGGGCCGCGCCGCGGCCATCTTTTTCTTTTTCTTCTCCGGGCGCGGCCCAGCCAGAGGCTGTTGCTGCTGGGGTCGCCTCATTGAGTGCCTGGGCTGGGCTTGTTCGTTCGTCCGTCCGTCTATCTCCCCCTGAGACAGCCGTACAGAGCCCCGAGGGGGGCCGTTCAGCCTCCTTCCCGTGCTATTTTAAGGCCTGGCTGTAACACCGGCAAAGGTCTTGGCAGGGAGATTCCTTGGACGGCGGTTTCCCAGCAGTTCTAGCGTCCTTCGCTGCGAGACAATTACACGCTTAGAAGAAGTACGCGTTCATCGGGACGTTGGCTAGGGAAGCTTTCGCTGTTGGCTCGGGGCAAGCCTGCTCTCGCTCTCCCCCAAGCAGAAACGGCCGACGCCAGGGCTGGAGGGAGGAGCAGGAGGGCAGCGCTGTTGCCTGGCAGCCTGCGGTTGTGCGGGCCTGTGCCACGTCATAATGCTCATGGAACCAGTGCTCGTTCCACGCGGGGGCAATCCAGGGTTATGCCGTACCACGCTTCGAACCTTTCAGTGCCAAAACCGTGAGTCTTAAATTCTGTTGAGCGCTAAAAAGGCTGTCAGAGCACCCTGAACTGTGCCAGGAGCCACCTGTGGAAGTGTTAGCCTTTGAGCTTGGCTACAGGCTGGGTCAAATATGAGGGGAGGGCAGCTTCTCCAAGGGGAAAGCCACCACAGTGGTGGACCAGCGACAAGCCCCTTCAGCCTTGTGACACCTGTGGCTGGAGGGTTCTGAGGAAGTAGCTCCCTGCCGCACAACAGCCCAAAGACGTTCTTGAGTTCAGCTCTTCAAACTTGGGAAAGGTAGGTAGCAGGGCAGTGTATGTGCCCTTTGGTGCTTCTCAGAGCCGGACTCCACTGGCTGGGTGTTCCCCTTGTATTTCTGTAAGCTGAAATCCATAGATGACAGGAGTTGTGAAATGCTTGGCCATGCATTCTGCCACACTGGAGCTCTGGTCTGAAAAATGTTGAGCAATGCTTATCTGTAGGCAGTGGAGCAGCCCTGCTGGGTTCAACTTGGTGCTCTTGATAAAACACACTGCTTGCAAGATCTGAGAGGAAGGCAACATGAGCCACCGGAGAATTTGCTTAAAGCCCCCAAAAGCTTAATCCACTTCTGTCCCAAATGCTTCAGTCGGTGCAGACAGGGGTTGACAGTCTCCCTCGGTGGCCTCTCTCCTGACTGGCTCCAAAACTTTAATCTGGTAATTTTAAAACCTTTAGAGTGATCAGCTGTATGTCAGTACACAAATGGCTTTAATTTAGTCACCTGGGAAGAGATTTCAAACTAAACTCTAGGAGTGACAGTGTCTCTGGCAAAGGTTGGACAAAAATTCTTTTATACGTAGAACTGGTAAAATTTTTACATACAGATGGTTTTTTTCTGCCCTCCTCTCCACCTTTTGCCTGCCCTATCTATTTAGAGCCCTTGGGAAAGAATCATTTTGTATCCTCTGTTGTCAGCCCCAAGCAGAGTAGGAGCCTGCCCTGGATCACTCACTGGGCCCTACCAAAACAAAATGTGACTCTCAGTACTAAAACATCTGGGGCAGGACAGCCAAAGGCCATATGCCGCTCTGCCTCATGGAGAGCGACCCTATGGAAAACCTCCACAACCAGTCCCAGCTTCTGCATTCTTATTAGGGGAGGAAAAAAAGAGAAGATGGATCATACAGCCAATCTTGTCGAAGATTTGAGGAGACTCCTTCATTTTGCCAGAAAAAAACAGTTAAAAGAATGCTCACCTTTTGACAAGCCTCAGGCAGAGAGGAAGTCAGGAGGGTGGTTAACTTGAAAGCAGAAAACACTCCACCGAGGACACACTTCTAGTTATGTGTCACCGGTAAGACAATTCTAAGTGAACCATCTGGTCAGGAAGGCAAGTGTCAGTGTAACGCAGCAGCTGGGAGAGGTGCAAAGGATGCCAGATCTGGGCTACTAAGCTGCCTTGCTGTTGTAGGCAGTATACTTGCAAACAGGCTACCTTTGCGTCAGTGAGTGTGACCGCTTTGGTGCAACACATCATGCCCAGGCTGCCTGGTGCTCATCAGCTAGCACAGAGCCACTTGGCCTGCAGCAGGGTGACCAACAGTGAGCACAGAAGGGGGTGGATTTATTTTATACTATGGTTAAGTTTAAAGCAGGTATGAAGAGATTTAAACTAGAAGTGACAATATAGCAGGGCTCAAGCAATCTAGGAATTCCCAGTGAACTCACTGATGACAACTCGCTGTCACAGGTGATCAAGAGCTAACAAGGAAGGGTTTCCTGGCCCTCATGCTTAAAAACAAGGAAGAGCTTGTTGACATAAAGGCAGGGTCAGCACTGGGTTCAGTGACTGTGAGATGGTGGGGTTCAGGATCCTAAGAGGGGAGAGTGGGGCAAAAGGCAGGACCAGAACTCTGATTTTGAAGAGCAGACTTTGGCCTCTTCAGAGATCTGCTTGAGATCCAGTCGTGGAGAGCACAGAGGTCCAGAAGAGCTGTCTGGCTTTCAGGGATCACCTTCTCCAAGCTCAGGGAAGGTCCATCCCAAATCAAGCACGGGCAACAGAAGAGGCACACACTTCTCAGTAGTGCTCACTGACATGACGAGGTACAAATTGAAAGACAGATTCTATCTGGAAACAAGAAAAGTTTTTTTATTGTGATGGTGCTTGAAAACTGGAGCAGGTTGCGCAGAGACATTGTGGAGTCTCCATCTGTGGAGATACTCAAAACCCAACCGGACACCATCCTTGGCAACCTGCTCTAGGTCACCCTGCTTGATGGAGGTTAGACTAGGTGATCACAAGAGGTCCCAGCCAACTTCATTGATTCTGTGATTCAGTGAAATATTTGCTGTCTTCTCAAATGCGAAGAGAGACACAAAACCCCAGAAATCTTGATACATGGAGTAGGAGGGCAAGGTCACAAACTCCCTCTGTGTCAATAAGGGGCTGGGACTGTGCTGGGATGACAAGGCTGGTCATCTTCTCTGTTACTATCAGGGACGTAGACATTCCTTCCAGATTAATTTTAAGGCAGTGTTTACAGTGTCTGTTCTGCCACTGACGAACAATTTTGCTCTGTTTGTTTCACAAAGAGACATTTAAAATCTTGCTCATATTTATTTAATCGTCATTCAACTTGCCAACCCCTGGGAGTACCCTTCGTAATATCCAGCAATGATTGAACGATTCATATTTGCTGTACAGGTGACCTGCAAAGCAAACCAGTTTTTTCTCCCCTGCTTCTTCATAATGTTTAAAGAAATTAGAATTATTATTAATTTATTTTGTTTTTCTAGCATCTTTCCTGCTTTTTTAATCTCAGAACCATAAGGCTATCAAGTCATAGCTGTGGGGGATGGAAGCACCAGCTTTCTGACCTCCTCACTGGAGGTGTAGTCACTTTTCCGCAAACAGGAGGAGCAGAGAGGGCTTTGATGCAGGTGTATCTTCAGCCACAAGAGCTTCCAGAGGCTCACAAGTACCCTGTAACAACGGGTAGGCCTAGAAAGAAGTCAGGAAGCCATGACAGCAATATGCAATGGAAAGAGAGAAGAGAGAGAGATGCATTGTCAGTATCTAGGGTTCCTGCAATAACCTGGTCTTAAAAAAATGTTAATGAGCACTGACTGCGTGAGTGGGTCACACGGAGAGACAGCACCAAAACTTTGCTTGTGCTGCTCACAGGAGCAACAGGGAGCATGTAGAATAAACTGCATGACTGCAGCCAAGGCAGGAGACTTTCCATCACTGAGGGATTTGGATGACTGTGTGCCACTGAGACAATGTCTTACCACACAAGCCACATTTAGCCCACAATGAATGTCTACAGCAGGGGTTTCAGTGATGAAGTGAAATCCGTTTCCAAGCGCATTTGCTTGCTGCAGAACATTTTTCTTCTCTGCGCAAGATGTGTTTGTAGGCTAAGACTCGTGGGGAAGTTTCAGTCCAAAGCAAAATCAGGGTTGAGTTGTTAAAAAGAGTTCTTGGCAGTCGCAAGTCTGGCAGAAATCCCATGCATCTCAGCAGGGCTGGGATTTCGCCCTCTGGCTTTAATGGAGTTACGCCAGCAGAGTCATCGGTCCAAACTCCCGCTTTCACTTGCTCAGTATTCAGTGCTATTTGAGTCCCAGAGTAGATGTTCCTGCAAGAAATCTGCCAAGCAAGAGCAAGAGATGATGTTTAGTATTTTAGTGTATGCAGAGATGTACAAATACACACATCACATTCAGCCATCAGGGTAAGGATTCCCCCAAGGAAATACGAATGGCTCCAGGGGAAGCAACACAGGCTTGAGAGAAACTTCAGCCCAGTAGTCAGTGGGTAATCCCCACTGTGTTGGGGTCGGGAGTAGTTTCATGCATCTAGTCCTGCTCCTGGCTCAGATCCAAGCAGCCTGCTGCCCCTCTGCTTCACAGCAGTATACCTGCATGATGCCTCCTGGAGCAGGCAGGACTGCCGGGTGTCTGCCTGCCTAGCTGTTAGCTAGGAAAGCTGACTGCAAGACTGAGTACCAGGTCACCTTAATGTACCACAGGAAAGGAAAAAAAGAAAGCTTGCAAAGTAAACATTTCTGAATTTGCAGCGTTCTTTCCAAAGAAGCCATGTGCGTGTCCTGCAGCACTGACGTAGCTTTTTCTTCCTGGGCTCCACACATTTTGGCAGATGTTTTCATGAGAGGACTCAGTGCTGCAAGGTGTTTATGGAACTTTACTTCCCTCTTTCAGTTAACCCCACACACATCGGTAGGGGATGCCTTACGTGAAATCCCTGATGTGGAGCAATTCTAGGGCAACTTTCCCGCTCAGCTGTGAATCTGGGCTCGGACCAGAGGAATTAGGGTCTAAATTTGCCCCATACAGATGAAGAGCATAGGTGCTAGTGCCTCCTCAGCTTTTCAATTAGAGATCCAAAGGACTCAAGTCTCAAAGATTTGTGCACTTAAAGCCCACTAACATTCACAATTGCTTTTTCTTGGAGCAGGCGCTGTAGCAAAAACCAAGCCTCACAGCCTTGCTCCTTCATCAGACTGGTCTTTACTTAATTAACAAGTGCAGATGGAGGGATTAGCACTTTCCCACTGTAGCTATGCCAGAATAACCCCTGCTCTGTTCATGAGCGCACCAGTGACGGTCGCCTAAACCAGAACAGTAACTCCTTTTTATATAGGAAAAATAGATACCAGCTTTACACCAACAAAAACGTGGAGTGGTCCCTTAAACAAGCCCTGCTGCCATGGTTGGTTGGCTGATACAAGAGACAAACGCTTCAAGTCAGAGGAAGGCAGCAGTTCCAGTGGGGCACAGCTCTGCACAGACCTCGCCTTTTCCGGAGTCAGCTGAGTCACTTTGTTTCACACGCATGTGGCTCAGCACAGGAGAGTCCGCACTTGGGAATTGCCTGAAGTGGTTCAGAAACCCTTAGAATAGCAGGAACGTGAGTCCTTTCCTATGGGTTTCAGGGGAGGCAACATTTCAAGAGGTTTTGCAAACGCCTTCCCCATTTTGCCAGCCCTGTCTCTGCAGGAGTGATTCCTGCAGGCTAGCCCAGGAGTGTGTCCCATGACACCCCCATAGCAGCAACACCTGCCCTTAGAGATGAGGAGGGTCTCTTAACTCTTTCCACTCCAGGAAGGGTTTTGCTTTTCACCTCTTCTCCAGTGCCTCGAGGAGGTATGCAGACAGACCACATCACCCTATCTGCCAGCTGGCTCCACAGAGGCTAATGGGCTGGAAGTTCATTATTGGTCTTGCATCACCTAATGCGACCTTCAAAATAAAAATAGGGATTTATGTCCAGGAAGGAGGCTCTGAAGATTTAATTTTGTTTGGATTTATTTTTTTGTAATGGGTATTTGGGTTTCTTTTCAATGTTGTTTTGGGATTTTTTTTCCTTTTTGTCTGTAGCAGTGTCTGCTTTTTCCTGGAAGTTTGGTGGTGGTCGTAACGATATGGACTCCTACCTTTCTCAAATCTTAATAAGTAATAGAGTGTGTAAAGATGGAAAAAACCCCATCTTCCCTAGGTAGAGGAATGACGTTTTGTTCGCACTGCCATGGAGCCGGATGAAGATGTAATGATCTCCACTCTGCCCCAGGTAGTCACCACCCCTCCTCCCTGACCTCCCAGCACCGTTCTGTGTGTGACCACCGCATTCCTGTTAGGCAGACAGCTTTGCTAACAAGTCAGAAGCAGCTACAACACCTGGTGGAAAAAGGGGGATGCAGTGCTGGGATGAGTAACTGTGGGAATATTAGCCCTACCCTCCATGCTGTGCAAACAACACGGCCGTGCTGCTGGTGGTGTGGCTTACAGCTGGCAGGCGCAGGGCATGGGGCAAGCTCATATCTGCAGAAGAGCATGTAGACAGAGCCTCGGTTGTTCAGCTCTGTGTTAACAGCTAAAAACAAATCCTAAGCGGACTAAACAAATCTCATCTTGGCAAAGTGCTTCATAAATTGCTAATTCAGCCTCCTGTAGACTAATAGGGAATCAAGCTGTTTACTTCAGAGTACGACACATTTTTCTTTCTTGCCTTCTCCCTGTGGCACCTGTAGATAGATTCTGATGTGCAAAGCTTTGTGTCAGTGACTAATGAGTACCTAACAGTTGCTGTAGATTTCCACAGGCTGCACATTATCACTTCTAGTTACAACATCAGGAAAGGACCCAAGAATCATCTGCCTGGACTAAAAAGGGTCAGCAGATAAAAAATGTTCTTTCAGAACATCAAACCTGGCGAGGCAGCGCATTTCAAGTGCCGCTGGCAACACGAAGAAGTTTTGTAGCACAGCTTTTGTATTTCCACTTCCATTTTCTGACGATACATAAAATCAACATTCCTGCCCAGATGGGATAACAAAGGAAATCATTCCTTCTGAAAGCCGCTGATGTATGTGGAATCAAATGAATACTCTAAGCGGTCCTTTGTGATGAGCACCTCTGGGAAGGTACCGCTTGAAACCAGGTTGTAATTTGGGATGTTTTAAAACAGAAAAAAAAAAAGCCTAACTCATAGTGAAAACGTGTTTGTAGGAACCATTTT
The DNA here is from genome assembly GCA_013398225.1 of Steatornis caripensis. Classification (NCBI taxonomy): domain Eukaryota; kingdom Metazoa; phylum Chordata; class Aves; order Caprimulgiformes; family Steatornithidae; genus Steatornis; species Steatornis caripensis. The sequence goes on along the minus strand of VZSC01013692.1, from coordinate 576,900 downwards.
ACTGCAGTCTGCGTTGTTGCCCTATGTTGTATTAGTGTGTGGGACGGAATGGAAAAATAAATGGAGTACAGCGGGCTTCCCAGCTCTTGGGCTTACTGATAACTGACAGTTCAGGAACACACGTTACCAGATATTCCTGAATAGTCCAGGCAGGGCAGCTCAGAATAGGATCATCCACACCGCACTTTGAGTTCAGACGCAACTGAAAGGCAATGCACTCAGGAGGGCAACACATCTGAACTGTTCCGGCATTGCACAAACAGGGACAGAGCCATCCAGCACCTTATGATTGCACAGAAACTCCCAGCACGAAAGCTGTGCGGCATGCTGTCAGGTTACCAGCCTCATGTCATCAGCCACAAACCGGCATCTTAAGCCTACCAGCAGGTTAACCTTTAGAGGCCTGATACAGTTCTCACTGCAGTCCCCTAGGAGCACCTCCGAGAAGGCGATGCTGGTGGAGTAGGCACCATGTAGTCAAAGAGGATTGTGCCCGCGCTTAAAAAATAAATCAACCCGTATCCATATCAGATGTCTCAGTGAATGCAGCTTCACTTTAGGAAAGAGGAGCATGATGCCTCACTGACACTGCTGGGGACATGGTTATCCCAAGGCATCGTATGCCTTAACGGCTTTTATTTAAAGGGGCTTGCCAACTGGGTGCATTTCCACTAACTTGTACTACCATGAAATAACTATTGTTTCTGTTCTGCTGGGGCTCCTTGATCAATCAAAGGCTTTAATAACGTTAAAATATCAAATACTGTCTTCATGTTATGTAGCAAGTCACTCCATTCCCTTCCTGTTACTTTTGGATATATAAAGGAGAGCTAAAAATTTGATTATTTCTATAGACTATTTTTTTGTGTGTGTTTTTAACCATAAGGGCAGTGGTGCTGCTAAGCGTACTCTTCCTGTTGAGGCTGTATTTAAAGCATTTCTAAGAGGCTCATCTTTACTGCACAGTGGTATTAGATAATACTTAATAAAGTAAATTTTCTGCAAAAGGACAATTAATTATTGGAATTAAGCTTAACAAGCAAACATAAATAAAAAAGTTTTATATAGCTGGAGGACCAAAAATTCCTCCAGGTTTTTCAGTTTTCAGTTATATTATCTATTGATGCTGTAGTTTCATTAAGTTCTCCAGTCAAGCTAGACAATACTGAAAGCATACAAGAAAAGTATTTTGTATTACACATACTTCAAGCTTCTTTTGCAATTTATAAAAAAATAGAAGAGCATCAGTCCAACTGTTTGATGTAAGTCATCTTTACTATATGTGGATATTGACCTCCACCCAGCCATTGCATAAAAATACCCTTAGTCTCTGCTCCAAAGGCTGAGCATGATGGCAAGAAAAATTTGAAGGACCGCACTTGAAATTTGAAACTTGGTCCTCTTTTTCTGTCATGTCTCTGGATGTTTTAGACTAACTACAGAGCAAGTAGTGTCAGTGACAACAGTGGGGAAAAAAGGGATGTTCCGAAAGCGGCAACCACAAGGTCAACTCGCAAAAGACTCCAGGTAACGGTTAACTGGCAGGGCTTTTCTTGGGCAGATGATCGCGAGCCTGGAGTACGGGTCTTGCCGTGTTGATTTACTTTGTATGAGGAAGGCTTTAGTGTAATCAGTCTGTCATCTTGCTTCTGTACTCTGGGCTTCAGTGTGAAGGATTAAAGTGAATACATATTTATTATCAAAGTTTTGTCTTACTCCTTCTACATCAGTTTTTTAGCTCATACTGTGTTCTCTGATTTTTCCTGTACCAAGAATGAGTTTTCCCAGTAAATTATGCTACAGGTTTGTGCCTTGCATTGTTCTTTTGAATGTCATCTTCATTCCTGGGTGTTTAGACTACTGTTTCATACACTGTTAAAATATTGTTAGGCAAACTAAAGCAAAATCATAGAAGAACAACCCACTTATCTTGCAATACTGATGAAATGAATAATATTTTATACCTGTGTAGCACCTTCCATTGAATAGAATCTGGGCATGTAATCAATGGTGTATTATTTTAACCTCTTGAAATGATTGTAAATTGATGGACATTATATTTGGTTAACAGATGAGGAGGTATTGTGGGTACCTTCTCAGTTTGGGACTTGGCTACATTTGTGAGTAAAATCTGTATTCCCCCAGCTGTATTGCAATGTGTGTTGTTTCTTTCCAAAGGAAGCAAATAGCAAACTATTAAAATGATCTTACCACTGGCATAAGTAGTAGTTGTACTTCATTCCCCGATGAAAACTATTTTCCTGTGATATCCTCAGTGCATTTCACACGTCTGGGTAAAGTCAGTCTGCCTCCCCCTCCCACGTGGGCTTGACATGGAGAGTCTCACTGAGAAAGCACTTACTGGGACATACACGTATCCACAGAAAGCCTTCCATTTTGTCCAGTTTGTTTACTTCCCTTAGGATCATTAGGAGGCACATCATCCGCTCGTTGTCCATGCAGTCATTTAGTCATCAGTCCCTTCTGACTGAGCTTCAGCTGCTGCGACACAGAATTGAGAGACATGAACACCTCCGTAACATGGTTCAGTAATCCCCTAAGTAAGTTAGATTCTGATCATCATCAAATGCCACGTAAAAGAAGGTACATAATGACACACGTGAATATTTTTGTTCAGATTTTCCATATTCAAGCTCATTTTTATCTCATGATACAACAAGAGTTCTTCAAACGCTCATATAAGCTGGGCTTTAACGAGATGTTAATTTCAGAAGCTTGATGGCACCTTTCTGGTTTTGAAAGACATTCCTATAATTGAATTACAACAAAACTCTGCAACGCACACGTGCTATTTTTCAAAAAACTCCTCATGACATTTGTCAGCCTAGCTACCAAGGTGAAATTATGGCCAGTCCAGCATAAAGGGATGTGTCTGATCGTCCCTGCCCGTCTGCAGTGCAGAGGGACCAATCAGCAATACGGAGAACGCATTGCTGAGATGGAGGGTTTGTTTAGCCTGACAGAAACCCTCTCTCAGCACAGCGCCTGCCATGGCTGCTCACCCCCAGGAAACCCCACTGAATTCCCAGCAGCAGGAGCCACTCCTGCTGTTCCCCTCAGCCTTCTCTGAAACCTACAGAGTGAGGGAACTCCCTCCTCTGATGGCCTCTCTGCAAGGCTGCAGGACCACGGTGTGGTCCCTGCTGCCTATTTTTCCAAAATGCGTCTGTGCCAACAGGACAGGGTTACTTTTCCAACCAGAGAAGCAGAAATGCTTTTCCTGCCACGGCGTGTTCACTTCCGTAGAGTTAGGAATTGCGACATTTACATACATTTATCCTAATCAATATTGCTGTATTTCGGAACAGGGATATAAAAAAATCCCACTGTTGTATTAGCCATTCCAGGTTCTCCCTCTTTATTAACATCTTTATCCTCCACCTCCACATTCACTGAATTTGGTGGTCACTACCACAGATAACACACATCTCAACTTCCCAGCTCTCCTTAATTAGCAGGTAGCAGAGCAACACATAATTAGCAGTAAGTGTTGTCTGTTTTCAGTCAAATGATGCACCAGGGAGGGTGCAGAGAGCTCACGTGGAGCATATGTCACACAAGCCGCTCTGTGCTGGCATGACAGCCACGTAGGCTCTTTTCCTGGGAGAGATCGTCAGGTACAGGTTACCCAACACCTCTGCAGAGAAGCGTAAGAATAATGCGAGAGCATCATTTTGATAGCCACCCTTGGCTTCCATGGGGTCGGTTTGGCACGGAGGTATCATCCGGTGTACAAATTGCAGACCAGGTTAAGGGCTTTATAAATAGCCCTGGGCTTTCTATCAACCGTCACTGCCCTCATCCCAGTAGCAAGAGGTGTAACCATGGCAGGAACCCCATTGCTAAAGGTGCATCAGGCAACTGAAATCAGCTGTGGTGGCTAGTGCAAAACACTTGCTTTCATGTCAAGACCAAGTGTGAGGAATACTAATTTTTGGCAAAGCATGAGTAGAGATACGGCAAAACAGTTTTCAGGTCTGCTTGAGTTTAATCAAACTGCTTCCATTTGTCCAATGGAATAAAAAAAAAACCCAAAACCAAACATTTGGTTTTGGTTCAGCTTGCCTTCAACGGATATTTACCCAAGTTGCCAGAGTACTTAATAGGAACTACAGTTAAATTATTTCATGCCTCCATTCTCCTGCATGGACCATGTTCCCCCATTTAATTTTCCATCCCACTGTCCCCCCTCAGCAGCAACAGGGCCCCACATGGTTTCCCTGGCCAGGACGCAGCACGGGAGATGCTGCCCTGCTGGAAATCTGGGCAACAGAGGAGAATCAAGAACACGGGGCATCCAAGCCACGGTTCCCATGCGCACTGCCACTGCTCAGGCAGGGGACTTCTCTGCCAGGCTGACCTGGCAAACACAGCTTCACCATTTCAGAGTCATGATCTTTTTCAGAGGGGAAAATGACTGTCATTGCCCCTCCACCGGGGGAAAATACACATCAAAGAACCAGAGTTCTCCATGGGACAAAATTTGAGTTATCAACTCTGCTGCTACAAGCCTGGGGCTGCTCAGCCCTTCCTGGAGGTCAGCAGGGTGCGAAGGCTGTCCTGCCTGCACCCTGCCAGCAGTGACAGGGACAGGCATTAGCAATGCCTGGGAAAGCAGGGTAAAAACAAAATTCCAGAACACAGTGACGCTGAATGCCAGAACACCGCCAGTGAAGCTTCCCCGGGCTTCCTTACCAAGACTGACAATTTTGCATGAACGCTGTCAGACTGTGCTCAGCACCACGGTCCCCCCAAGACTGCCTCCCCGCCTCTGCTGCTACACACAGCTGTGCTAGGTGGCCCAGCACACAACTGAAGCCGGCACCCAAAGGCTTAATTCTGCTCAGGGAAGTATCACTCATTTGAAGAATCAGTCACTAGACACCAGATAGTTTCCATGGCTGGTAATTAAACCAATTTGGACATCCGAAGGGCAGTACTCTTGCCAAAGTGCAGTGCTCCTGGCAGACAGAGCTCCCAGCTCTCCTGCATCCCACCGTTGCCATGGCAGCATGGAGGATGTGCACCTTAGTGCTTATTAGGCTCCAATAAGTATTTCCCATGTGAATCAGGCTGTGCAGTCACAGGCACAGAACTGTTAAACCATCGCGGTATGAAAATTAGCAATGGCCACAATTACACAAAAATTGAAAAGCTGGAAGAGCGCTCATCATCTTTGTGTGTTGGCTCTCCCTATTTAAGGCTTTATCTCTTAGCTTCCAAAACACTCCAATAAGAAGTGTCTGCTATGTGGGGACATGAGGTAAACAGACATCTTTTGACTCTGCATTTGACAAAGGAGCCCTCCTTCCTTTCCACTCCTGCTACAGTAATTCCTTTAATATTTACCCCCCACGCAGTGTTTATTCTGCAGTCAGAAAGCAAATCCATCTACTGTGCCTGTGTTAGCGAACCCCTGGAATTACCAGCAGCAAATGTAAACTCCAGCATGACCTCTTGGGTCTATAATGCCCGTTGCCCTGGATCATGCTCTGCTGTTTTAGTTTCTTAGGATGCCATGGATGCCAAAAATAATCTTAGTTTACATTAAAGGCAGGCAAGTCAAAGGTACTCCACTGAAGCCAAGAGCACTACTTGCATGAGCAGGGCCTATTCACATGCAGAGAACTGCTGGTAGGAATAGGGATTAAAAGACTGAAGTCATTGGACAGTAAGTCTCTTTTTTGCTGTGTCAAGCCTTGAATATGTAAACTGGTCACTGGAGCTGAAAGACTTCCAGGATGACGTTGCCTGGAGATCACAGCCCCACCTACACTCCCCCAAGGTTAGGCTTGGGGCCTTTGAAGCTTCTGCCGTTTTGGAGGACACCCAAGCCTAATGACATCAGGGACTGGGTGCTGCCAAAAGAACAGAAGCTGCTGAAAATATCTTTGTACTCTAGTATTGCAAAAGTGGCTCAGTGAAGCTGAGCAGTCGGTCTAGGCTCTGGCTCCCAGCAGAGCACTGTGTTAAGGAGCCAGGCGGTGACAGATAGCAATGAAGCACCCACAGCAGTGATCCTTTCAGGGCTGTCACAACACCCTGCACCAGGACAGAGTGTGCACTATCTGGCTGGCACCTGCGTCTTTCAAAGAATGTGCGTTGGGAGCATATGAAGAGGGACGCAACTTTTGACAAGGTCAGTAACAGGTTTAGGGTGACCCAATGTGTTAGAGACATTCACAGCAGAGAGGGAGCCCTGCGATGCTGAGTCATGTCACAAGCCACTGTTTTGGGCCAGTGACTTGGCTACAGCCCGGGACGCTGCCCTACCTCCCACTTGTTAGCTGTGGCACTGGGAAGAGGGGTTTTGCCCAGACTGTGGCCTGAGAGTGTGAGACAAAGGGGCTCTGGTCTCTCTCTTTTCTCTCCTACTTTCAGCTAAAAGAAATTCTGCCTTTTACAATGCATCCACCACCACTGAACTTGGCAGTCTTCTGTGATGGCTCCAGCTCTGTCACACACTCTATAGTAGTGGACATCACAGCACTGACGTCTTTGTAGGATGGGGGTAACTCTGGTTAGGACTTCCCTGCACACATCGCCTTGGTACCAGTTTCTCTCTGACCATACACAATGCATACCTCCTAGGGATGGTGAACAGCAGTCTGGTAGACACTGTTGTGCTGACAAGAGCAGCAATCTCTATGGGGTGGGTAGGAGCCATGAGGAGAACATCAACAGAGGGACAAAGCAGAGAGCCTTTCCCTAGCAGCCTCCAGTAACAGGCAGCATTTCAAACCCCCATGTATGTGCAAGCTGATATTTCAGTGCCTTCAGGTTGCTATGGACAACCAAAGATTTCTAAACTGTCTTACAGAGAGCCCTGTCACACTATACATTGGTATACACTGGGCATTTCTATTACCAAGAGCTCTATGTCAGAAGGTAAGAAGTACTGTCATCACTTTGCAACTGAGGATACTGAAGGTATGATCAGTTTTAAGTAAAAGCAATCCCTCAGGTAACCCCCACCCATTTACATGCTCTAGTACCTGGAATCACCTCCTCAAACATACAGACCCTTCAGATAACACACGCAACGTCTGGGGCTGAAGCTTGGGCAAACTATGTGGAAGCAAGTCCATACAATAAGAACAGGCAAGGGGGTTACTGGGAAGAAAGATCCCTGGAGTGAAGTTTCTCCATGCGTATAATCCAGGCTGCAATGAAACTGCATGTTTATTTACAGAGCAGCCTCCGGATTGCACGCATGGCGAGTGGTGTTCCCAAAGGCGTACACAGAGCCATGATGAGAAAGCCAGGGACAGGGTACAGAGCCTCAATGCCCCCTCATCCAGCCAGCTGGCATCCACTGTGTGCAGCGCGTGCTCCTCTCACACGGCTTCAGAAACTCGAACATTCAAGAAAGCCTGCCCACAAGTACTTTCTTTGGATCTATCTCATGAACATTGACATGGTGTTATTAATAACTGTGCCTTCTGGACGCAGGGAGTACTGCTACCTGCATTTCAGACAGGGCAAATGAGGTAGAGCAAAATGAAGTGACCTACCCAACATCATGCAAGACGTTTGTGGCTGAGTTGTGACAGACTCAGGCCTCCAGAGACTGCTGACAACATTGCAGTTTCTATCAGGACCAAGACAACTATGAAATTCAGTAGTGTTCTCCCGTTTTAAGCTGGTGAAAATGCCTGTATAGTCTGCAGTTACAGAAACTCACCCCCGCAACCTGTTGCCTTAAGCATAGAAATACACTCTCATTTGCTCTAAAACGAAAACTATGATACAAAATGATGCAGGACAGTTAAGTAATAGAACCATTCTTTGGCTTGGCAGGGAGAAAATGTCAAAGACAAAGATATAGGAGTAGATTTTGCTTGTCCTTCTCCATCTATATTCAGTGCATGCCCTCCCCTCTTCCAGCAGATCTGCAAAGCGCTACCTAATTTATCTTCCCACCCACACAGACACAGGGAGCACACCTCCATGATTAATGGAGTTTTATACCCGGGGAGTTGGTTACATTGCAGCAGACAATAAGAAATCTGATTACCACTAATATGGTATTGACACAAATGTCAATGCTGTAAGGCAAGCAATGTCGTTTTGAATCAAAGATTCCTTTCATCATTATTATTTTTGTTTGCTTATTTCATTTTAATAAGCTGTTGCTCTGTGTAGTACCCAAATACTCCTGACTAAAACTATCTGGGGACAATTTAGTTTTTATGTAACACTTCATTAAGTAGGAGGCACCTTTAACAGAAAGGTGCTGTGTGTTCACGTAGCCCTATTATCATTTAAACACACAATACTCCAGCCAAAAACTCAGCTGATGCCTTTACCTCAGTAATAACTAATCTGTTGTTTTACCAAAGTCAAATACAGTGGGAAGTGAGAACAATGACTTTTTTTTTAATCTCTGAAGAATTGCACCGATCAAATCACTCAGATCTTGACCAGTCAAAAATCACATTAATCCTGACAACCCCGTGACTCAGATTAATGACCAAGGGAGCCTAATCTGCAGGTGGGGATCTTTCCTTGCCCACAACAACTTGGGTAGGAGGCTTCAGCTGGCCAGTGTTGCCCTGGCCACCTGTTTGCTTAGGAAGAAGACCATCCTTCCCAGCTGGGCAAAAGTGTAACGGGGCCACTCTGCTGGGAGCAGTGGCTTGGTGTAGGGCTGAAGGGGTTTGCACTCAAAGACCTTTTCTGATTCTGGACTTCTGAGGCCAGGCTGCTGATTTCGGACTGCAGTGCCTGACCTGGGCCTTACGTCCTGCCTTCCTCCCCACACCTGTCCCTTCCTTTCCATTGCAGAGGTCAGGGGTCTGTCTTCCGTGAAGGACGATGGCTTCCGCTGTTTTCCCTATCTGCCTTTTTGTAGGTGATTCTCATGGCGATGCTTTCTGACGGTGCCTCCAGCCTCTTTGGGCTCTTCCAAGCACTGCCTGCAAGCCCCAAGTCTCAAATGGCAGCTGGCTTGGAGGATGGAAATGGGTCCATGAAGAAACCTAGTTACCCTCACTGAGCAATCATTAAAATTCCGTATCTTCAAGAAGGAATTAGCTTAGCTTCTGACACAAAAATGTCAATAAAAACTAGAGAAATAGGTAGGATGGGAGAAGAAGCAGAGTTGGTGGGGGGGTGGCTAGGAAGTGAGCTCTTAGTGGCATCCATGCAACCATTAAAATCCTTAAAGTCAGCATGGAGGCTGCACAAAAAATTATACTAAGCCTTGAAGCCGATCTAATTTCTATCCAGAAGTGAGGGTGGAGAGGATGGAGAGGAATGGGAGGCAGGGGAGAGATGAGCATTATGGCCAAATGGCAAAGTTCATGCATCACTTTGACCTTTGTACCTGTCCTTCAGGGAACTAAAGTGCAGCCCAGGCAAAACAAACACAACAGAGCTTACCTGGGAAAAACCCAAACGGAAACCGGCAAAACCAAAAAGAAGAACTTTAAGAGTTAAATAAATAAAAACCCCTCTATATTTCTAATTAATATATTAAAAGCTGAAAGTCTGCAAAAGCATTTGTAACTGCCGTACTCACAGAAGGGTGGCAAATGGAGCAAGGTATGAGATAGAAAAGCACTGCAAGGGAGCTGAATAATCTCCTTGTGTCCATCCTACTGCAGGGTGCAACGGGGCAGCATCTGTGTCCGACCTGCTCCTTAGGGTGAATGACCAAGGTGCTGTCAGGAGCAGGGTGTGAAAGGAGGATGCACAAGCTCAAACTGATAAATAAACCAGGAAAAAAATTATCACTGGAGGGCTTTCATTGAAATAGTATTTCTTCTGCTGTTATTAGTTTGCTTACCATTATGCTTGAAAATTGGGAGTGCCTTAGTTGAAAATAAAGCATACCAGTAATGGGAAGGTAAACTGTCTGAAAAATGAGTGGATCGCTCATGCTGAGGGTATCAATTCGGTTCAAACAACCGTCTTGTTTTCTCTTCAGACACTATGGCCTCTGACAAACATGTTACACCTTCTGGTCAGCAGTTACTTAGGTGGACATTTCTTTCTTCCTCAAGACCTAGATATTCTCACAACCTGATGTTACTCTAGATTTATTATTTAGGAATGACAGCAAATTTAAAAGCCAAAATGAAGGAACTGGGGCACAAACAAGAATGATTTGATACTACTTCAAGCTTGGGAGAGAGTCAATTCTATGAATAAGGAATATACCCTGGTAGACTAGATAGCAAAAGGTTTGTTCTGTGTCTGCCCAGATGCTCTCCAGCCACGGAAAGTCAGAGGACAGCTCTGCTCTTCACCACCTCCTAAGCATTACATGATTATGTTCTGACTCCCGTAACATTACAAGGAAGATGACGAAGATCACTACCCAAATGGTTGGTCATTAGTGCAATCTATTAAACAACCGGAGACATGAGCTACAGTCACACCAGTGAATATAAAAATTGTATGGAAATGCCATCCATTTCAAGCTGCAGGCTATGAAACAGCCAACAGCTGTGACAAGGAAAAACATTCCTTTCTCCATCACAGGAGATTTTAAAAATCGAGTTAGACAAACACCTGCCTGGTGAAGGCAGCCAGTCATGCCCTAGGGCAAAGGGGTAGCCTAGATGTCTTTAAAAATGTTACCCAAGCCCTATTTGCTACAGTTATACGTGTGCAACGCTTCACAACTGCAGTACTGACTCGTCGGAAGTCGGTGTCTGCTGGCAGATGACATCACGGTTACTACAGTAACCACAGTAATTTTCTTTTCTAAGGGATAGATGGAGGAGTTTTTTCCTCAAACTGTAAGCATGCTCAACTCGCATGCTTAAATGCCTGCTGCTGCCAGGCTCTACGAACTAGCCCTGAAACACAGAGTAACAGCAGTGTTTGGTCCATGTGAGGGCAGTGGTGGTACCCCCTGTCCCCAACACCTGACAGCACAGGCTGCTACAGACTGAGAAAGCACTGCTCTCTCAAAACCTTTTTTTTTTAAAAAAAAAAGGCCTCCACAAAATCTCTCCCTCCAGGTGCAATGCTCAGGTTTAAAAAGTTGCAAATTAAAACCTAACTGAAATAACTACAGAAATGGAGAACAGTAATAACCACAAGAATTTAGGGTTCTTGTTGGTAGGCCAGGAGCAAGCTTGGCGTGAGATGGGAAATTGCTGTTCACCCCGTAAATAAGATACATGGACTGCCCTCTGCAGTACATCGTTAGACTGCGCTTGGTTGGCACGTTCCCAAGTCACTACGACTATTTCAAGACTCAAGTTATACAATTAATTTATCCTCCCGCTTACCCATACCATTTGAATCCAAGTGTGAAAGCTTGACCTGCCACATTTATCTTTCTTTAATTTAGACATTTCTTCCTCGCTTACATTTAGTTACCCTAACACAAAAATGTTATTCTTCCTTTGGTAATCCAAAAACCCCTCTATCAGTACACATATTGCTGAGAGGGATATTCTCTAATGCTTCTAGTCCTACAGTCCTTATTCAAGGAGTCATTACTTGGGAAAAACTTCTTTTGAATCATCGGACTTGGCCTGAAATTGAACTATTGGAGCCTTTATTCACCCCAGATACAGCACTAGTTTCACTGGTATGATGAGCACTAAATAATCACCAGTAAGAGCAAAGGCTTTCCAAACTGGCCCTCACCTACGCAAGTGGGACTTAACACCTCCCTTACTAGCACCGACCAACTACGGAGATCGTCCTAAGCATATTTCTAATGCTGTGTGAGTCTGGTGTTTTGTATAAATTTACTGATGCCTAGCTTTATGCATTGTATCCCATTTTCATTGCCATATGTAAAACTTGGGTTTTTTTCCCCCTCTATGAAAGTCTTCCACTGGGAGCTGCTGCTCTGTACTGGGCGCTTTTAACAGCATCACAAACTCCTTTTCCCCAGCACGTAGTTTTCCATCCTATATTTATGTCTCTGCTTGACTTTTTCTGCCAGCACATTTGTTGAGAAAATAACAGCCCTTGGGGGCAGATATTTCTATATTTTCTTCATGCCTAAAATAATTGTGCCTACTTATTAAAAACCTCACTGACAGTACGATACAATAACCTTTGTGATTTATTTATATTTCAGCGAGCTTTAGAAAGAGCTACTGCCTCTTTTCCAACTTTGTGCTCTATAGTCCATGATCAAATGCAGCCCTGCGCTCTGATGTTTGTAACATACTACAACAAGAAATTGGTCTTTGAATTACATTTATTCTACTCTTATCTAGTTGATTTACTGGTTCCTCAAATATTTGCTTCCTTATACTATCTTAATTGAAGATTCCTCCTGCCTATATTTTCTTTCACTGCTGTTCTACAGAGAACACTCTCCTCGCAGCACTTTTATGCTGTCTTCCCCATTTTCCGTGTACAGCATCATACCTGGTTTTTTCCATTGCTTTAGTCTTTAAAAAATCCAACCGAAAGATTTCAAGGGCATTAAAACCAGCTGGATTCCATGATGCATTTTTTTTTTTCCCCAAGGAAGGTCTGCCTTCTGAAGGCACAAGCAAAAGATTTATAGAAGGTACCAGCATCGTTAAGGAACCTCTTTAAGGTCCCTTGCCATTGTCTTCTTTATGCCTAGTATTTTTCTGATAACTTTGCCTGCAAGGCAAATGACCTATTAATTGTGAGCTTGCTTATGTTTTCCAGTAGATGTGCCTGGAAACATGGCGAAACCCTCACCAGTTTCTGGTCTGTTCCTGCCATTCTGGCTTGGAGTAACTCAACCAGAATCACCGTTTCATTGGTATGATGGAGATCAGCATCTGGCCCCACAACATGTCCAAAACAATGTTCGATACACCAAAAATCAAGTTGTTTAGGCTTCATGTGGTATCAACAAAGTACTTGTGGTTCCCTCTGTATGGAGTACCAGAGACATACTGACTGATGACACCGTTGGCAAGGGCTCGATGCAAATCAGCTCCTTCACTCTGTATCTTGCTAATGAGAGAAGAATAGTAGATATTGTAGTAAATTTACTCCTTTGACCAGGGAGGTGGACTGATCCTGGCATTGCTCCACATCTGCCAGCACTGTCTGAATCAGTGTTGGCAGGCACCGTACTTTTTTAGAAGATGCTGCTGATTTCAAGTCTCTGCCTTGCGACAGGAGCTCTGGGCTGTGCACGAGGGTCTGCAGGAGCCTCAGCAGAGCTCAGCTTGGAAAGCAGGAAGAGCCCCAGCAGACTAGAACAGCAGAGACATAGTTTTTTCCAAACTAAGAATGAAGCCTTGCTAGCTCAGCCTCACTATCAGTTGGATCTGCACCTGTGAATGACAAGCAGATGAAAAGATCTACACATTTGATCTGTTTGGTGGGGTTTTTTATTACAATCAGGTAACTGGAGCATGGGAACTCTTACCATGGAGCAGACTAACAACCCAAAATTGTAAGCGAACAGTACCAAATGCTTGGAATAAAACAAAAAAGAAATGGTAACAGGTTTTTTTCAGAAAAATACCAAACAGGAAATGCAATTCTTAAAGCTATTGGAGACAAGACAGGCACGTCACAGGACTGGTACAACTCAATGGCAAGGACTAAGAACTTCACTTTACGGTCTCCTGCACCATACCAGCCTCTTTTGATAAAGTGGTATTTTGTGGCAAGGGTTTACACAAAATAATTCTGAAAATTTCTTTGACTAGTTTAACTCTTTTTTTTGTTTTCATATCTTTGAGCATCCCCTGTTTATCCTTAAAAGAGGAAATGGAGGTGGAGCATCTGATTACCTCCTCACAATACTGCACCGTGGCACGGCTCGTGATGGCACTCCCTATCCTCTTCTAGGACTTTTTAAAGTTTCCCAGGGCTAGTAGCACAATTTTGAAGTCTCCTTTTTTGCAAAAATCCCAAGTATTCAGTTGGAAGGGAGTTTAGCCCTCGAGAGCAAAAGAAAATCTCAGTTTTTCCTTACCTGCTGTGTGCTGAAACAGAGCTATATCTTGTCTTTTTTTTTAATTAGCTCCAAAGAAGACGACTAATAATGACCACAAATAGGAAAGCTTTGCCTGAAGTTGCTAATGATATTCTATCACCTTATCTTTAAATTGTTTTTCATGGATTATAGGCATTTATAATTATGAATTCCCCCAGCATTATTTTATCTAGTACAGTAACATAATAAAAATCATCCTGCTCTAAACTCTCTATAGCAAATCCTCTTTTTAAAGCCCTTGTTCAACGTCCTCCCTCATTTTCATTTTCTTTGCTGCTGCTTGTTATACTAAAGCCTGGCATCTGAAAATTGAACCGTGGTGTTAAATGTTTTTTCCAACACAGACCATATCTGTTCTTTCTGGATGTTAATGCTCTAAGCATATTTTAAAAAAACAGGCTGCCTGCAGTGAAATGCTGTGCATTCCCATTGTGTTACTGTAAATACCATTATTATGAAGAAATGATTGACTTTGTTTAATGCACTGTTCAAATAGTCTGCAGAGATGTCTGTGGTGCCAGTGTCATTCTCGTGCTTTAATTATAATTTTAATCATCCATGATCTTCCATTTGTTTGTGCTGTAAGCTAATTATTTTTTTCTATCACAAAGCACTGGAACGATGTCTTAGTATTAATAATTTTTATTACTAAGTAGATTTGCACTTCACTTCTGCTCACTTGTTCCACTAGATCCTCAGTTTCCAGACCTGCTCCTAAAAACCCATGAAACATCTAATTTCTTAGATTCTCTGCCTCCCACCCTTGACACCTAACCAGGACATTTGATGACTCATTTAGATTTGGACTTGCATTAGCAGAGAGTCTCACCGCAGAGTCAATGCAGGCACACACCTGCAGGGCAGCAGAACAATTCAGCACACCCTGGAACCAGGGTCCCACAGCTTTAGGGACCTCTCAAACCCTTCTCCTTGCCCGGTGGTCAATAATCTACATCAGATGTCTTTCACAGCATGCAGCGACTGTATCCTTTTTCTTGCAGGTCTTCAAATTCCCATGGGAGGGGAGATATAAGAGCGAGGAACCCAATCTCCTGTGATATGTCTGTGCTTTTTAACGCTACTCCTGTACTATCTTTGACAGGCAGACACAGGAGAACTTTGCCACCCAGACACCCTGTAGTCACATAACATGGCACCAGTCCTGAGACAATAACTCCGGGTGAGTGGCGCATCATACCTGTTGGGGGCAAAGCACTTGACTAATTGGCAATGCACCTCTCCCATCATACAGCGAGCTCAGCTGCAGCAGAGCGCAGAATATGTGATTGCAGAGGAGCAAGGCACTGCTCGCTTTCTGAAGTCACCTCAACCCCACAGAAGCTGCCAGGAGACAGGGGCACGTTCACCCTGAAGATAGGCACAGCAAGGCACCATACCCAGAGGCTCCCAGATGACCGTCACTGCCTTGCAGCACGTAGGGGGGCCTACCTCATTAATCAATCAGGCTTATCCTAGTATCTCTGTTGGTTACAGCTTTAGTTCTAATTTAGTTCCTAGGAATGCAAGGGGAAACACCAAAGCCCTATTAGCGACTACCCTGTGTGAAACAGAAGACCCTGTCGCAGCACACTGTATATACTTATAAGCCACTTCACTTTACTATGGAATGTCAAAAATAACAGAAAACACTGGGTTTGTAGGATTTGCTGTATTAGTTTCTCAGAAAGAGATTCACTGATATGCTTTGACAGAAACTGTCTTTCCCTGACTATAAATACCAGGATGCAATCAACAGATCCCCTGCCAACGCTGTCTTACAGGAGCAGATAGGCAGCTGCCAAAGGTTCACTGCAAAGGCACGCTAACGGAATCTGCAGCAGCTCTAGCCTGGCATTTGTGGGCTAGATGTTCAAAGTGCCTGTAAACATGCGTCAGCACACCAACAGGCACGTGTTCATCTGCAATTTTTGAAAACACCTTCAGGTACATTAAAAATTAGCCTAGACGTGCTAGTCTGAAAACAGAAAATCTGGAAAAGGACTTAAAACTCATGCTGGGCTGACCAAGCCTCCTGCACCACACACACAACCTTAACTCCAGCAGGGATGCAAAAGACTCCCAAGCCCTTGGCCAGATCTCCCCTCTGCCGCAGCAAACTACCCGGCAGGCTGCAGCTCAGCAAGAGAACGCACAAAGAAAACCACTACTGATTTTAGGAGGCGATACCAGGTCTGCAGAGCCCGATTCCCACAGTCTGCTCGGCCACCTGCAAGAAGTACTGGTTCACCTGCCTGTATTTCTCCTAGAAGTCGGAGAAAAAAGTAGATCTCCACCTGATTTTCTTCATCAGTCTTCTTTGGATGCCTGCGCACAGCAGAAAGCCTGCAGGTCAGCTCCGGGAGCAAGCAGAGACATATCACTTAGAAACAATTAAAGAGAGGCTCAAGCTGTGACACTGAATTCATTTTTTTTAAGAATCCCTAAGCACAGCAGGTATTTGGGTATCAGTTGTTAGTTCATGTCCACGCCTTCAAAATGCAGCAAGTTTGTATTACAGTTCTGCTTCTGCACTTTCAATGAGCAGGCGTTAGATATGCTGCAAGGTCATTTGGTATTATGCTGTTCTGCTGTTATCTGTTCCGTGGCTCTCCGTCCCTGACCTGTGCGGGAGGCGTTTCCCGTTTTCCAGCGGGCTGCAAGCAGCTGCCTGTGCCCGGCCGCCTTGGAGCACCTGCCCGCTCCTGGCAGCCCGGTGCTGGAGAGGAGACGAGGGGCAGCAGTGCCCATCGGGAGCCAGAGCAGATTCACACAAAGGTTTTTCGCCGGCTGCAGCGCATGCCAGAGCTTTCCCATGACGGATCAATGTTCCCACGTGAACTGTGCCAAAATACTATACTTTCAAATATATCTAAAATAACGTAAACATTACAGCAACTGCAAAGCACAAAAAGGGGGAGTCAGAACAAGGGCAAATGGCCCTCTTTGAATTCAATGAAGAACTATAATTTTTCTTCCCATCAAGCTTTTTTGGTCAGTGGCTCTTGTATTTTACATCCAACAGCAAACACGGTAGCCATTTCCAGAAGAGCTGTATCACTCATGTAAATAACACCAAGGCAAATACACTCACCAGAGGTAAATACACTCACCAAATAGCTACAAGGAAAGCATTAAACTAGGGCTAAACACACAGAACATGTCTTGATCTCTCTGAGATCGGGACAAGGAGAGCAGGCACCAGAGCGACCCGAACAAAGCAGCAGCTTCAGGGTGGAGTAAGATGTAGATGCCACCAAAACCTGGGGTGAGGTCGTGGTGGACCTCAGGTGCCAGGAGCTGGCCAGGCTTCCTGGTCTCTGCCCTCTGCTGCCGCCAGGAGAGGCTGACCTGGCTCGCTTATGCAGCGATGGAAACGCAGTGCTCTGATGAAAACAAGAGTGGTGGCTTTCAGGCAGCTGGGCTGGAGTTTGGGGCGGCTGTTTCCAGCCTTGTGTTACCCAAGATGAGCACAGAGCTCACAAGGTGTCTGCTAGGCAGCAGAACCAGGTCCCAAAGGCCAGAAGGCCCTCGGAGGGGGCTCAGCATGGGCTTGCCTCGCTGCCAGCTAGCAGTGTGCGTCTCACCTGAGGAGGACAGCAGCCCCAAAGAGACCAAGAGATACAGGCAGTGCTCTGGTCTGAGCGCCTGGGACAGCTGCGCAGTGCACGATTACAACTCATCTCAGCTCATGCCGTGCTTGTGTACAGCTGCATTGCAGCGTATGCCTATCCTCAGTTCTGCATTATGCATGTTTTTAGGCATATATTCAGTTCCGCTTTATCCCCGTGTAACTCTCCTACTTGTATGGCTCCCTGGAGCACTACGGAGAGGTGGCTGCCACCAAGGAAGGTCTTCAGTACGTTGGCGGTGGTTATGCATGCCGAGGAGCAGCCCCACCAGCCTCGGCCAAGGGCCTCCTTCACAATAGCTTTTTTACTAAAATCTGCCTGGAGCAAAAATCGGGCCCTGCTGAAGTTACTGACTTCAGACTCCCATAGTGGCTCTTTCTAACCTCCAAGCTTTCCTTGGAGAGCCTGTGCTCCAGCATTCCTTCCAAGTGGTAGTAAAGCCGAATCAGATGTGACTTACAGCAATGACTATCAGTTTCCTAACAGGCCTTCAATTCCTTTTAAACCCAGAACAATAATTTCCTTTTTTGCCTAAGTGGAAGAGTAATTGGCACGTAAGCCATCAACCTGTACGCTGAATGCTATGGTTGTGAGAGCTGCGTGCTCATCAGCTCCCTTTTCACACTACCTATCCAAAAAGATGAAATCTTTCTCACTATGTGGTCACATTCACATATTGTTCTCAATTAGTTTGACTTCACTTGGTTATTGGCAGAGAACAGCCTGTGCTTCTTGACAGATACTAGGGCCAGAGCGAAAGATGCTGATCTAGAACAACCATTGCATCTGTCTTCTGCATCACACTGTCTTTGTTTTCTGCAGAGGTTGTGCTTTTGCGTTAAATACTATCTTCCTTTTAATGTTGCTCAGCTGGATTTAGATCTGTATAAAATGATTACTGCCTTAAACGTAATTCTACAAAAAGCAGCAGCAGCCGATGCTTAGAAGTGATACCTCGGCTTCCTCTGTTGTCCTCAGTGACACATGAATTACAAGCCAACTTGCGCATATGTGAAAGGTGAACAGCATTTCCCCAGGCGGGAAAGGAGGAAAAGCTCACCTGGAACCAGCACGGTACATGGGGTTTTGCGGGGATGGAGCAGAGCACTCCTCGCCCTGCCTTCTACATTTTGCCCACGCCAGCCCAACAGTGTAATCACCTCACCCTCTCTTTTTCTGGTGGCTGACAGCCAAGGAGACAATAAGCTACTGCTGCTGCTGAAGCCAATTTAGCACTGGCTCAGGCGAGAGGCATCACAGGACCCCACAGGGGCCTAGCACAGCATTAGGGGCAGGCAGGTACGTCTGGAGCCACCACTGCCATTTCTGCAGCCCCGCTCTGTGCTTAGCCCTTGCACACTTCAGGGAGTAGACTCAGACTCAAGTCCCTGAGCCCTGTTTTTCACACAACTGTTCACAGCCTCGGGAACTAAGAAACCAGTAAGAAATATTATGCTTTAGAACTTGAATAGGGGTCCAGCAGGCTAAAGACTAGCTTCAGAACCTGCTCCAAAGTCTGTGAAGCTGGTGGTAATGCAAAGACTCCCCTTGACTTCAGAGGGATGAAGTCCCAAGGGATGAGCGAGTTGATAGCTGACCTGCCTGCCTCACAGCGCAGGCTGAGAAAGGGAGCTGTAGCACAAATCTCTTTGGTGCATCAAGTTACAAGCAAGTCCCTTGATGCTGCAGATGCTATGGGAAAGATGAGAGTGACGTCTGGGTCTCCCGGGGTTTTCTGTTGTTTTGCTTTTGCTGAAAGCTGCTGTTACGGGGAGACTCCTTTGCTGAGCTGATCTCACCCAAGTGTTTGTGCTTCAGAGTGACTTAATTTAGTTAATAAAAAAATTACAAACTCACACAAAATCTTGGCATTTCAGAGCATCCCCCTGCACATCTGTACTCTCCTTGCTAATATTTGCCTGTTCCCCTCCTTCTATCTCCAGCCACTCCACTGATATCAAAGCTTTCTCATCAGACTCTTTTCTTATACTTTAGGCTCACAAACAAACAGCATCCTTTCTGTTCCCTGCCAGAATACCAGGATATAAAGGACAAACCACGACACTGATACAAGTATCAAATTAGCAACAACAAACAGCAGCAAAACCCTTCGTATAGGAGTTTCCACAGGAAAGCCCAGGGACAAAACAACACAATGTGTTTCTTCCCCACCGCGCGCCTTCCCAGGCTTTGTTAGCAATGTTATTTTTACAGTCCTCAACTGAGAAACCAGGGCACCGAGCACGCTGCTGATCAGTACCGCATTGAGGGCAGAGAGCAGCAAAGCAGATCAGCACTACTGAGACACTGGGGCTTGGCAGGGCAAGCGCTTTTATCATCAAAATTCTAACAATTATTTAAGGAAAGGGGCTTTCTTTCCCTGCTGGGATGGGCTAAGGAGATACATACGGCCTGTTTTGCTCAGCTGCTATGTGGGAACCCATCGAGTTGCGGTAACCTGCTGCCTTACGGTTGTCCCTTCATACCCTAATGCCTTGTTCTGCACAAGTGCTGGACTGTGCCTCCAAAGTACACATAGCAGAGGTAGGAAAAATAGTGTAAATTAGAATCATAGAATGGTAGGGGTTGGAAGGGACCTCTAGAGATCATCTAGTCCAACCCCCCTGC
>VZSC01013692.1:537832-555465 GCA_013398225.1 Steatornis caripensis | reverse complement strand
TTCCCCTTGGTGAATCTGTGTTGACTACTCCGGATAGTCGTCTCCTCCTCCATGTGCTTAGAGATGACTTCCAGAATGAGCTGTTCCATCACCTTTACAGGGATGGAGGTGAGACTGACTGGCCTGTAGTTTCCCGGGTCCTCCTTCTTGCCCTTTTTGAAGATTAGAGTAACGTTGGTTTTTCTCCAATCCTCAGGCACCTCTCCTGTTCTCCAGGAATTAACCCATTTCTTTTTTAAAAAATATAAATCTAATTTCTAAAATACCAAACAACCAAAACCAGAAAAAAAACCCCTGTTCACAGAATACTATTCATGATAGCCTAACATTACTTTTTAAGTAGGAGTTTGAAGAAGGTTGCCAGTCCACAGTTACCCTTTGTTAGAATCCTGTAGGTCAATAGGGGAATAGCTACCCTTTATTGAATAGATAAATTATACATACCAACAAAATTTCATCATAAATGAAGAGTCAGGGGCTTTTTTCTCCAGCTCTCACAATCTTTTAGCACACCATATAATACACAGTATGTGTGGTTTCCATTATGGAAGAAATGGTTTGTTGACTCTGACAGGCTGTAATTAGACTGTAATATAAAGCAGGGTCAGCGTAACGCTCCGTGACCATACACTGTGCGTCACAACGGGGTCTCATTCTTGGTTGCCTGTTCCTTGTGCCTGCCCTAATAACCATCATTAACAACAAGAGCAGGTAAAAGCTTTTTTCTTTGCATATACCATATGAAGTCAGCCTACAGGTTCTCTAAAAAGAAAGTGATATTACACTGACCGTACCAAACATGAATGGAGCTAAGAAATGAGCCCCTCTGACCCTGAATTTGATCAGTGAGTTCCAAAAACATGACAGACAATTCAACCCGGGTAAATACCAGACCTGTGTATAAATCAAATTATTATCGAAGATGCTCCATCACGAGGCTTCCAGTACTTGCAGCTCCCGGGTAGAGCACATTTTCTTCCGGGGTTCAGAGTTAAACGCAGTGCCATGAGTCAGTAAGTTAGTTCAGCTTACAAAAATGCAAGTTCATTTTTATTTTACCTGGTTTCTACTTTAATGTTGGACTAGCTTCAAATCTCTGAAAGTGCCAAAGATACAATCAGCTGCCCTATCTGAGGAAGGCCAGGGACACTTCGAGATGGTGGAGGTTGAAATAGACTACTGTTGAAGTTATCTAAAGGACAAAGTAGTACAGCAGGTACAATGGGAAGGGGAAAAAAAAAAAAAAAAAATCAAAGGTATTGCATAGGAATAGAGAGAGAGACAATGTTGGACCACAGGAGAAGCACACAGGAACAAAACCCAAAGATGAGTAGACTTATTAGTGATCTTGAAATTGAAAAGAAGTATGTCCTTGGTTATGCAGGAATTCAAAGACAGGACGAATTACAAGGTCACACTGGAGAAAGCTCAGCTTAGCTGTGTATTCTGTGGATCAGTGAGAGGTTTTGTGCATACTAGAATGCAAGAGGGAAAGAGGCTGCAGCTGCCAACACAGGAGATGTTGAAAGAGACCTTTAGGTGGCAGAAGAGAAAACAAACATGAGCACAAGAGGTATTGTCTGAGCGGGGCTATTCTGACCTCTTCCGAAGAACTGGTGAGGAGGCTGGCAAGGAAAGGACTCTGCTGGGCTTGTTGCAGTAGCTGGGCGAGTGAATCGTCCCCGGTGACAGAGCCACGTGTCACCAGGGTGAAAGCTTTGGAAGGTCATTTCTCCATCTCTGTCTTTCTTTGCTTTCCTCTGTGAGCAGCTCCCATCCAGGTGGTGTGATAAAGCAGGTTTCTCATTTGCATTTTCCAAAACAGGCTGATGGTTTGTTTGCTTTTTAAAAATTCTTTCCTATGACCTTGGCTGGAGAAAGCCCACAAACTACTTCTGCTATTTGACTTGACCGCTCGTAGGAAGTGGAGAGGAACATTTCAGCAGTTCTCAGCCCATGCATGTTAGTGGCAGCTGCACGGTGTCTCCCAGGTTTCAGCTCCAAGAACTCAGCCTTTTGAGGAAGCCAGTTTGATATGAAAAACCACAGTACAGACAGGAAATAGAACATTGCATATGTCCAATTACTGTTCCTCCTGCCCTAATAATTAAGTGCAATACTAAACGATCTGCAGGCTGTCACCCTCATGCCCTGACTGTGCGTGGTTCCCAAGTGTTGATTTCACAGTTGGGGAGCACATGAGAAAACACCCCACCCATCCCCACCTTGTTTTTTCCAAGGCAGCAACTTCTTGTGAAAGCCTTTGCAGCAGATTGTTACAGCCTGTGCTGTATCACTGAAAATGCTGCCAAACATTCAAATAAAACAAGCAAAGATTTGAAAGATCTGCAGGGAATAAAGCCAATCACCAGGGCTGGGATTTTCCAAGTGAAATTAAGTGGGACAACCTTACTGAACAGGAAGAGTGAGACCTAAAATACTGTGAATATTGCTGTCTTGCTGTGACCAAATTAACTTGTGTGACTTAAAATAGACCTGGCAATTCCATATGTGATCTGAAATAGCTTCATACACTGCAAGACACTCTTATTCACTGCCATTAAGATGGTTTTCTGCCTTACGCAGCCTACCTGCAGGCAGGATACAATGTTAATGAGACAGGGTCTTAGTGAAGGGCTGAGGCTCCCAAGCACAGATGTCAGATATGAAAAAGCAAGGCTGGGCGTCTTGGGCGCAGTACATCGTAGGAGGATGTACTAGATATATTTTCTATTGAAAAAACCTACCTTCTTTGTTCAAGAAAATCTAAGTGGTTTCATTTCTCTGCTGCAAACAATTCATTTCCTCCTTCTTCTAGCAGAAGGAAGCTGCGGGGATTTTAGGCAGGAGCGAACATTAACCTCAGAGAGAGGCCACCTCTGAAATACACCAACGTACGCCAGTCACTCACAGCTGCCTCAGAAATGCTGGTTTGCTGCTTGACCTATTTCTGGCTTCAGCAAAGAAGAAGAAAAACAACCCACCATTGATTTTTCAAGTAGTTGCTCTGCACAATAAACTAGACCAACCCCAGTGTTTATTTTGCTTCCTGGGGATCTGTCAGAGAGGTCACTGGAGAAGTTAGAGCTGTAGAACAGGAGATAAAGGGAATGTGTTTTCAGTTCAAGAGGCTGTCACTTGCTAAAGCTACCCACCTGCCCTAGATTTCCCCTTCCTACAAGAGTTTGGTAGAAATATAAATCTTATAAAGGCCAAAACCTGCAAATTACAAAATGGCTTTGATTCCCCAAAGGAAGGGTTTAGAGCAGGCTCTAAACTGGTGATAACCCTGCACTTGGGCTCGTAGTGTGAAACATGGCCATGAGCATGCTTTCTCAACGACACTCTCTTACTCCTTTCCAAGCCCCTTCCCTTGCCTTTGCAGCCACCCCAGCTCAGCTAGCTTTCATTTCTGCTGGCACACAGAGACGAGTGCTCCCTTAGCCCATCCTGCAACAGCTAGGATGTCCTCCGCTGGAAAGCTGCTCTTTGCTAACTATTTAGAGAAAAGCTGCTTCCAAGCCCCTGGAGAGGCAACTGAGCTGAAATCTCCTGAGGCAGCAACATATTTGCCAGGCTGGAGGCTGCCTGAGCTGGAAGCGGGTGGGTACCTCCAACCTCTGCAGAGCACCCATGCTGCACCAGCGCTGCATGCAGGTCTCCAGGGAGGCAGAGGGAAGCAGGCTTCATTTCTGACAAGTTTCAGTCTAAGGCTCTGACTGTTAATAGTTTTTCATTGAAGGGTAGATGCAGAAAAGCAAAGGCTGTCTATAAGCTGTAGTTTCCCAGGCAGGTGCAGCGCTGCTGGGGATTGCATTTGCATCAGGTAGAAGTCATTAGGCTTCGCAAATGGAAACACTTAGGGTCTCGTGCATTAACTGAAAATCACAGCACTGACTGCAGTCACCTTAGAAAGAAGAAAACAAGTGATATCCGCCCACGCAGAGCAAAGTGAAATGGGAAGCAGGAGGCAACGCTGTGACAACACCCAGCAGCTAGGTTGTTTTTAGGAGGACAAGACAAATGAATGAGCAGTCAGGCTGGGTTAGACGAGAGAGAGGTCTTTCTGGTGCTGTTCCCAATCCCTGACATTAGCCACCTTGTAGAGACTGGGAAAGCATGTAGCAAAACTTCCCCAGAATATTTTATGTGAGGATTTGAGGAACTGAAGCCTCCCTCTGAGACGTATGGTGGGGGACTGGAAATGCCAACAAGCCCACACAAGTCCTGTGCTAGGAAGCATGGGAGCAAAACACCCTTTGAGGCCAATCCGAGAGGAAAAGGCGAGGTTCGCTGCTACAGCGGAGCCTTGTGAAACGGCCCCGTGGTGAGGAGTGCCTCCGGGACGTGTGCAGAAGAGGCAGGCACCATGGCAAGGGCAATCATCGCCCACCCTGTGGGCACATCTCAGCAAAACTCCCAGCTATAGCTGATGCAGTCGAGTGCATGTCTCGGTGGGCAGGCACAGGAGAGAGCGCTGGCAGAGCACGCTGCTCCCGTCCCCATGTCTACCTCAGGAAGCCCAGCCCAGCCCAGACACGGGGATATTTCCCTGTTTAACACAAGAAAGCTTGAATGGAGCAGGNTGTGGACACATCTCAGCAAAACTCCCAGCTATAGCTGATGCAGTTGAGTGCATGTCTCGGTGGGCAGGCACAGGAGAGAGTGCTGGCAGAGCACGCTGCTCCCGTTCCCATGTCTACCTCAGNCATCTCAGCAAAACTCCCAGCTATAGCTGATGCAGTCGAGTGCATGTCTCGGTGGGCAGGCACAGGAGAGAGCGCTGGCAGAGCACGCTGCTCCCGTCCCCATGTCTACCTCAGGAAGCCCAGCCCAGCCCAGACACGGGGATATTTCCCTGTTTAACACAAGAAAGCTTGAATGGAGCAGGGAAAGGATGATCGATTTGTGATGAAAGAGACTAAGTCATGCATGCAAGCAAAACGATAACAGGACAATCAGCTGTTATTAATGAAGTCCTGGATAAAAGAGATGAGGAGGCAGAACCACAGTGCACTCACATGGCTCCTGCAATTACGCACCCAGAAGCATTAAGCATAATTAGACAGAGACGCCTATTTTTGGAATTAGGAAAATGCAGCAAGAGTGCCTAAAATCAGATCTTCCTGGAAGAGAGCAGGGGGAGGGGGTACGGAGAGCAACTGTGCCTCCTGTAAAGCCACGTTCTCCTGACCACTGCCAGGGAGGACATCTGGTGGTCTCTGGCCATGAAGGGAGAATCCACAAGATTTCCCAGCAGAAAAATTGAAGATTTTGTAATCCAGGGACTGTTCCCATGCCGGAGGCTAAAATGCCTGATTACCACCTTGCAATCCAGCCTGACTACCAGATGTTTGATACTCTGAGAGGTGCAAGGAATTTCAGAGGGGCTGGAGAAAGAGCAGCTTCTCTCTAGCCAGAGGCTGGGTCTACCAGTAAGAGAAGATGAAAGAACATCCAAACTGAAAACAAAGGCAGCTGGGTGGGAAATTCCCCTTCATTATAAAGGTAAACAGCATTTTCCTAGTAGGAAAAGGCAGAGAAAGAAGACACAAGAAGCAAGTCCTCATCTCCTCCTAAACAAACTTTTTTCTCAGCAATTCTAACCCAGAAACTCCCTCAGTCTGTCTCAGAAACTGAAGCTATAAAATCTGCAAAGGAGTGATGCGTATCATCCATCAATGCAAGGAACCTATGGAGAGGGATGCTGGGAGGAAAGAGACCCCGCATGGGCCATTTGCGCCATCACCAGGTGCCTGTCTGTTGTAAAGGTGCTTGCACAGAATCCCATGTGGTTCAGGAAATAACTCTGCAGCTAAATCAGTTGTTATTTTTTTAATTACATCTACACCTAATGAAAATTGACCACCATGAACACAAAACCTTGTCGCTTGAATATTAAAAAAAGAGAAAAGGCAGAAAGGCATGAAGCCATTCCCAGTACACGCTTTGCCAGCATGCACACTGAGAACAGCATTTTTTCCCGGCTGGGGCTGGATCCATGAGCGGCGGTTCATACTGCTGATCCCAGCTATCAGTCCCAGAGACGTGCGGTGCTTCACCACCACCAGTCTGACCACACCTTTCAGGAAGGTCTTAGTCACTGGTCGTGTCTGCTTGCTCACTGGCCCTCAGGAGTTTTCTCAGCTGATGTTGAATGAACTTCATATATATATTAACATGGGAAAGTAATCTGACTGTATCAGTGGTCTAATTTTGTCATTGCTGCTGTGCAACGTACATGGGAAGCCACTCAACGAACGGATAAACAACCAAGGTCTGAAGCATCTCTGGACTGCTACTGCCATATCCTTTGTGACCAACCAGCCTGTCTTGGCACAGGCCTGCCTCAACCCCCTTTGGGCACAAGCTAGATAAAAGGCACTGGAGAGAGATACAAGGGTCATTTTGACAGAGGATTGTTCTAGGCCTTACTGCTTCCTTTTACTGTTATGATTTCTAGTTTGATCCACAAAGAAGTGGACTATTGAAGAAAAAAACATACCATAGCCAGGCAGGATATATATCTGGGAAGACCGAGGGACGAGCAGGTTATGTGTTTGATTACCAGGCACCCTCCTCTAGACCTCTCTGCTTCCTGGAACAAGACTAGCTGGCCACAAATCAGCAAGGTGCAGGTTGCTTTGGTGGCATAGAGACAGAGAGATGTGGCCCTGGAAATATTCCTGCACGCAAGTCTGCTCCTCCAAGAATACAAGTTAGTATTTGCAGAAAACCCCCACGCTCTACATACGTCACAAACACATCATGATGGTCCTTTTCATGGGCCTTTTTTGCCACTCTTCCAAATGCCCATTTACTTAATGTAGGGTGAAGTTTGAGACTCATGAACTATGCAACTGGCGAGTAGTTGAAGTCTGGCCCTCTCTTGGGTCTTCATGCCATAGTGACCAATGTGACTAGGCTACCTTGGGGTGATCCAAATCCCAGCATGGATGGAGAAAGAGTTGCAAGGGTCATTAGGACTGACTGCTGCCTCCAGGTGACCTCGGTGGCTAGACACCCACGCCTGGCTCAGCCCTATACCATGAAGTATGGGATCACCATAGTCATGACCCATGGCCCAGAAGTATAAGTTATGCCCAAATGTGCATAGATTCACTTCGCACTTACTTGGCTGAAATGCAATGCAGGGTGTCCTGCCCTGCAGATACCACGGGGACCAGTCTCCCTTCATGCCATGAGTGTAAGTCACCCTATGTAGTACCCCTTCCAAATCCCAGGCTCTTCTCACCTTGTCATTCCTGTGCCCTGTGCCTCCCTACAACCTCAGTCAACCAAGTCTTATGCAGTGACTAAGACAACCAATTTCTTAAACTGTGCTGGGGTCGTTGCTAGTGTTCCCATGTAGGGCAGAGGGACCCTAGAGACTCTTTCATGCCTGCATCCTATAGCAAAGACCTATCTGGGAAGTGATAAGATGACAAAGTTTTTATCAGTTGTTTCCGTGCCTGCAGATACCTCCTGCCCAGCACTGTGGTTGCTTCTCCTCTAGAGCTCGCAAAGGCTCTAAGGCTATTTTTTCCCCTAGGAATGAAAATAAAATCACTCCAATCAGCTGCTTTTCTTGAGGTGCTACAAAACAAACTACAGTGGAAATGTTATCATTGGTAACAGATTTAGCCTGCAGGACAGTGTGTTCATTTAAATCTTAACATTTAAAAATAGTTTCCCGTGGCACCATGTAAATACAAGGTATGGCCAGCACAAGCAGATACAAATTGAGTGAAGTTACATTGCTTTAAGCTATTTATTTCTGCATTTGACAGCTACTGACAAAACCCTGCCTTATTATTCCTCCATGCCCCCTGTGCATTCAGGACACTGGAGTGACACTGAGAGAGGGAAGAGCATGCAGGAGACATTACCGTCTTAATGATTACACCGGTGCCTCTCTCTGTCACTCAAATATCTGGGTGGAATAAAACATATAGTATCCTGACAAACCGACTGTGCCTGATTCATACCACTGCCAGAAGTATAGCAGTCCCTACGAGCCCAGAGATGCCATCATGGCACACCTGCTTACCATGCCACCATTACAACATGCTGATACAGGCTTGACGGCACAGCAAAATGGGTTTTACATCCACCCTCATCACAAAAAAAAACATTAAAAACAATTTCTCTGGAAGCTGTGAGCTGGAAGGAGGAACCTGCAAATATTTTATGTCATCCTTCCCCAAATAAACTTTAAATACATCTGCCCAGCTGTTTAAATAAACCAACAGGGGCTGGGGGCACAGGGAAAGATGCACAAGAGAGGCTCTTGTCTGCTCAAAATTCAAAGCTTGCTCCTCCTGATGTGGAGGGACCTGCGTACCGGAGGCAGAGACACCCCGGGCAGGGGCAGCAGCCAGCCTCCCTGCTTTGCTTTCCAAGGGCTGTGGTAGCAGCTGGCTGGTCAGGGCCAGCGCTGCAGGAGGAGATGCTGTTCATACTCACCCCAGTCCCTGCACCTGGACCCGCTGCCTGCGGGCCATCAGCCGGGCTCTACTAACCACATACTCTTAGGGCTCGCAGGCTGGCCAAAACTGAGCAGATTTAAGCCACATCCCTAGCAGGTGCTATCATTCCTCCAGATGCCAAGGTCTTCCCCTGTCAGACTGTTTCAGCTTCTCAAATAATAGGTTTTTCCTTCTCTTCCCTTGTGCACAGAAACGATACTTTCCTAAAATGCTCAGCTTTAGTCCCGCCTGGCACAAACCCACTCAGGTCACGCAGCTGAATCTTGCCAAAGCGACAACAAGCTGAGAGCAGGATCCAGTAAGTAGCAATCGAATTACTTGCTCCCCTAAGATGGAGCCTCTAAATTGCAAAATGAAAGCAACCAATGCCTTTATACTGGCTGAGGACAAGCAAGAACCACACAGAAAAGATTTACTTGCCCATGCTCGGTCTTCTCTACCAATCACACTGACCATGCGCTGCCTGGTATAATTGGATAATGCCCAAGAGCTGCTGCCCTATAACAGCATCTTCCTCGGGGAGAGTCACACCTTCAAAGGCATGAGATTTCAAAAGCCGCAGCAAGTGCCTCTTGGGTTAGAAGAAATGGAGTTGGAATCGGGTGGTGACGAGGGAAGGCGAAAAGCAGCAACATGAAAGACTGTCAGATCCCAGAACAAGTTTTCAGACCTGAGATTTAGGAAAACTTTACTTCTGACATGAAGTAAACTAGATCTAGAAATAAACATAGAAAATGAAAAGATATGGAAGTCCTCATCATCAATCTTGGAGACTGGCTTTTCAGAGAAACCAGCTTTAGGGTTATGGACTCATCTGCCAGGTGGCACATATTTTTCAACTGAATCCTTACCACAGATGGGGTTTTGCTGGATTTAAAAAAAAAAACACCAAAAAGCAAAAAAAACCCCAAACCAGACCCAAATGCAAAACCACACAATCAGTCTCATATGTATATATGCCAGAAAAACTGTCACAAATGTCAGAGGCTTGTCATTTCATATCTTCCTTAAAATAGAGGTTCTTTTATAATGCTGTAAGCATAAGGAATCAGGGAAATGATAGGTCTATACTAGAATAAAAGTTTCTGTTCACTTGTTTGCCTCTTCTACTGAACCGGAGTGGCTGCCAAAAAACAGGCAAAATGGTCTTCAGTATCCTACCTTAACGGCAACAGTAGGGCATCGAGAGCCATATTGGCTGTGATACAGTTACAGTTCCATAGAATCATCCCAAATATTTGCTGGGAGTTGCATTTTTGTTCACTTTTTATTACTTTTTACCATTTACAAAAAGACAATACTGTAAAAGCTAGAGAAGAGAGATTGGTCGCGCTCCTCTCCTCTCCAAGCTGTTCTCGCAGTCGATGGGGAATTGCCATGCTTACTCATGTCCTTATTTAACGCTTCAGTCATTCTTCACGCTCCTTTGCGGGAGACGCCAGGGCTTTGAGACAGGTCTACCAGCAGGTGCACTGGGACTCGAGCACGTTGTGAAGGAATACAAACACCAGCTAATTAAATCTATTGTTAAAACAATTTGTTTCTTGCTGGGGCTGAATCATCTGAAAGTATTTAAACAAGATTGGTTTCATTTCTGAGGGCAGACTGCCATCTTTACTCCAGAGCTCCTCACCCTCCTCACTTCTGTTATTTTAAAGTACAGATCAGCAGCAGAGAAGGAATTTATATTGAAATAATAATAAAATAAAAATCCAAGGCAAAAACTCTGAACTCTCCCTCAGAAAGAGCAGTGTTTGGTGAGAAAAATCTGTGATTTAGCTACACAGCATGAGCTCCTAGAATAAACGACAGTGGCAAGAAATGCAATCTGCAGCACAGGAATCATAAAGGCCTATTTCCAAGGAACACCTGCCCCCAAGAGGGCACTGCGATATTATATATACTTCATGGCTTGTGAGCACCCACCACCTGAGCTGCGGGATGCGGGCATGTCGGTCCCTCCAGCCCGGCCTCCACTCTGCAGTGCCTGTCAGTAAATCAAGGGGAACACCTGGTTTCTGCTTTCAGTGGATTTATTTCTCTTTTAGGGAAATACACAAGCAGAAAAGCAGCAAAAATGTCAGATTTCTGGAATGCAAAGCAATGAATGCAATGCAAGGTCTTCTGCTACTCATATGAGCAGATCCATATTCACTGCCCACCCAAACTACCCATCCTTTTGTGTCTGCATGTGAGAAGCCTCAGTTTGCCTTGCCTGTTTTCCTCTCAAGATCACAGCTAGTTTCTTGCTTGGTTTCTCAGGCAGTTTCTTCAAATCCCACAAAACCCTTAGTTAGATGTTGGATGGAACAGACTTCAGCAAACAGAGCTTCGGGATAGTCACTGTAGCTGCCTCTAGCCTTCTTCCTGAAGTGCCTGCCTGCCCACCTCCCTCTTTGATATGCATAGCCAACTATCTGATCCAAGATTACCTCCTTCTGCTACTTAGAGTTTGTATTTACTGATCTTCCAAGTCTCACCCTAAGCTTTCGCATCAGTCTTGACAGCTCTGAAGCTTTCTGGTTTGCATCTCTAGCCCGTTCTCTCCTTTAACTCCAGCCCTGCCAGACTCTCTCGTACAGGACTGGCTCATCCAGGGCTAACCAGACCTGTGCGAGAAGCTGTCTGAGTGGTTATCTGAGCACCTCCGGGAAGTGTTTTAGTATGTGACTTCAAAGAAACTCATGACATCAGGCTCTGACAACTCCCATTTAAAGGCATTTAAACATCTGCTCCATAGCCATAACAATTTTCCATTAGCTTTCCAACTCTGTATACCATAGGCTGTCATGTCCCAATTACAGGCCAGATTCTGCAGTCGGTAATTGGCCACAGAATAATTACAATAGCTGCCAGACAGCTAAATCTCTTTCTGAATACATAATGTTCTGCAATGAGGTTCTCCACAGGCAGGTAAGTAAATCAGCATGAGGAAGAAATTTAAGTAACATCATTAATTTGGGATAGTTAACCACCAAACACTCACTTGCTTTTCTAGCAATTATATTTGGATTTAACGGTCGTAACTTGATGTGGTAAGAAAAGCTGCTCATTTCCCAACTTTCTGCTTGACCCTCGTCACCACCCAATGCCAACTCCATTTCCACTAACCCAAGAGGCACTTGCTGCAGCTTTTGGAATCTCTGCCTTGCTTAAAGCCTCACCTGAAGCCCTCTTCCTCCTGTTCGACAGCCAGCCACAGCCAGCTCTGCCTAAGGACAGAGACAGCAGGCACACAAATACAGTAAGCGAGTCAACAGCCATGGTAGGCATTTAATCTTTCAGTTACAAAGAAGGATTTGTTGATGCTGAAGCAATTGGGAGAGCAGAAAAATGTTCCCTGGTCTCGGTGGACATGCAGCACTGAGCCCCAGTTCCAACCCATACCCTTCTTACCCCTTTGGCACTAGGCAGCTAGTATCTCAGGAGGCTTGCTGGGCTCTTTCCCTGGGCTCTTTCTCAAGGAGGGGCAGGAAGAGCAAGCTTAGACACTTCTCTTGACGTGGCAGTCTGTCAACACTGCACCGCCCTTGCCTTAGGCTCACAAGGACATTTGGAGGATCTCCCTGGTAAGTGTGCAGGAATCGGCCACTTGAAGGCCAAGCCAAGTGTCTGCAACACTAATGAAGGAAGAAGAAGCTTCCCAGCTCTCGGAAGGGAGGTGGTGGGAAGGAGCCATCTGAATGAAGACGCAGGGAGATCAACACCTCCAGCCAGGAAAGGGGTGTGGTGAGGTCCCGAGGCCGAGTTCCTCCTCTGCTCCCAGCTCTCCCCCAGCCATGCCTCCCACTGCCCAGCAGGCATTCCAGCACCGGAAAGGAAAAGCTTGCCTTCCTATGCAGCTGGTTTTCTTCAGCTCTGACGAGCCAGGCTTCACTTTCCACTTACCGCAAGGATGGAGACGTAAGATCTCACTCCTCTTCTTCTCTCTTTCCAAAAGGGTTTTTGGTGCAAAGCCTCTAAACAGCAGACCTGCCAGGGAGGCCTCTTGGTTCCTGAGCAGCCTGCCAAAGCCTGCTTAGTCCCTTTTGTCTTCCAATCCACTCTAGCTCATAGCCTTCAGGTTTGAGATTCTTAGCAAGTGCAGCCTGGTGATGCCAGCTGCAAAATCATGTTTGCGGACCAGCCCATTAGCCCTTTCCATCCTTCATCTCCTTTGGCACCTACTGAGGCACTCATAAGCTGCTCAAGAGGTAGTGGTGTGGCCTATTGGCATATATTCATTCCCTCTGATGGCTTACAAGCCTATTTGATGTCCCTCACATGGTTTAAATTCTCATTTACATGAAGAGATGTTTCTGGCATACAAGGCATGCCAACCTCAGGTTTCTCTTTGGTGTCCAAACAACCTTGGTTAATCAAATGGTTATCCATAGAGTTTTCTGCTTGGCGATCCTCTCATCCTGCTGAATTTCAAGGAGACCTATTACTCCCACAACCAGCTTCAGTAGTTTATTCTGTTTGAACAAGAGGCTAAGGGCAAGATCTGATGGCAGACAGCTGTGAGGGTCACAGCTACTTCTGAACACCAGGAATATGAGGTCCTGGATCTCCTTCTTTATCAAAGGGATAAAAAAGCCCAACATAGAGTATTTTAAACAAACACCCATCATTGAGACATGAGAGGAAAGAAAAGAAAAAGCAGCACATTACAAAGCACAGCTTGCTGACCACCTGAGACTTTGTTTTTCTCCATTGCCAGCACTGCTGCTACTGCCAGTAAAGAGCCATGAGACCATGGCCAAATTCAGGCGGCAGCTGTAGGCACACACACAGCTTTCATAAAGCATTCAGAGACAAGGCTTTGCTCTTAGTTTTGTACCTTCAATCTTCCAGGTCTGTTTAATACCAGTGCCTAAAATAACCTCACACAGAGCTTGATTTTGCAGGAGAGGATCTAGGGCAAGGGCAGCAATTCAGGTCCTGAGGCAGCTTGGATTTGGTGTACTCTTCACAGAATCTGCCTCATTTTTCCAGCTGCTCAGACATCACACAGGCCAGGAATCAATTACCTTTAAATAGCTCTCTGAATAGTACTTGGCAAGTAAGGGGCAAATAACGTCACTAAAAAAAATGAGAGTACTTACCAGTAGCATAATTTTCTTTACTGGCTATGCCCTATCTGATGAGTATCTGTACCTGTTACAAACTAGCCTCACCTTTGCTTGTTCTCTTTGGAACCAACACCTGGAGAGTGTAGTATAGCTCCATGGGACAATAGAGCAAATCTTGGCTGCAAAATTTTCTCCAGCCTTCAGCACCTGCATGAGCTCCCTGCAACATCCATGTTGGCTAGAAAATAGTGCTACAAGCAGTGGGCTTCCTTTCAGTCCAGTGTTCTGTATGAAAGTAAAAAAACTATATTAAAACATAACAAAATCAAATGCAGGATAAAACATGGAAAGATTTTGTTTAAACAGCTCTCTTTACCCACTGCTGACAAGAAGATGCTGGTAACTTAAGTATCTGCTAGGAAGAATTGTGGTTACCCTTTGTGTTATCTGTAACAAGGTAGTTAAGCAAAAATATTAACATTAGAATTTTTTACTTCTTGTGC
The DNA here is from genome assembly GCA_013398225.1 of Steatornis caripensis. Taxonomy (NCBI): domain Eukaryota; kingdom Metazoa; phylum Chordata; class Aves; order Caprimulgiformes; family Steatornithidae; genus Steatornis; species Steatornis caripensis. The sequence continues at coordinate 541,419 of VZSC01013692.1, read as the reverse complement.
AGCTATTTGCCCATTCCCACATTCACAGGATACTAAGCAATGAGGTCTGGCCATAGACTGGCCACAAAGTGGGCCACCTAGGAATTGCTTGACTGGTCTTGAAAGTTACTACCCCTGGGCAAAATATCTCTGCTTGTATGGTAACAGAGGTATTTAAAGAAATCTCAAGGACTGCGTGCGAGTACAGAGATCATTCTATACACTGTAACTTTACAGCCTCATGGCATAAGGTATAAAACTATGGTTTGTTTTGGCTTCTAGACCACCTGCATGAACAGGAGTTATGTTTCAGTAGGCTTGTTCTGGCAGGACCCACATTACGCTCAACAGCTTTCACTCATGTAAGAAATCCCTGCCTCAGAAATACCAATCTGCCATCAGATACATGACCGGCGCTCTAAGCCCATGTGGCTGCTCTGCCCCTTCTGCCCCCGTGCCAGTGGGATTCTCCGCAGCCCTGCCCTGATGGATGAGGTCACAGGACGGGGGAATTCAGGGACGATGGGTTCACAGGGGACAGGGAGAAGTTTCCGAAGCATAGATGCTCTAATGGCCCTCTTGTTGCCTCGGTTGTTTGCCATACTGCATGACAGCTGTTATCTCAGTCCAGTCATTACACGGATGTAGTACTGCCTCACTGAGGTTTGGCAGGAAGGCAGCCACTCAAAGAGGCACAACACACACATGTTTGATTAACCCCAATGTTCAAATAGCAGACTGGTGATTTCCTAGCTATCAACTCCAGGGCAGCTGTGATTTTCCTCCAAGAGAAGACCTAATTATTAGTGGGAAAAAAAAATCTATGGGATGACGCAGAAAGTAAAATATCCTCCTCTGTTACATCTCATGGCTTGTTTGTTCTCTGGTAGCTGCATACAGGGCAGAAGGTTGTAGATCTTCAGCGGCGGTAGCATATCAGCAAGGTGAGTTTCCCCCGGGGAACACCATACTATGTAATTTTATTGTACCCATGACCCGGACAAGGTTAGCTCACTGCTCCTCCTGATTTTGGTGTAAAGTGATGCCCAGCACAGCTTGGTCTCTGGTGAGCAGTCCAGCCCTGGGCGATGCATGACTCACCCTGGGTGAACTTACCCAGGGAGGTAAATTAGCTTATGCTGAGTTTGAAACAGCTGAGTTGCTTCTGGGGCACCTGGTAGCTCTCTGGTGTCCCTGCGCTGCACAGCAGCATTAGCGGTCCTTCAGGAGTTTATCAGCCCTTTGGCAGAGGAACTGACTGCGTGCCAGGCTGATGCACCACCACCACACCATCAGCGCAGGAAAATATCCCCATAATGAAAACCCTGACGGTGAGCTCCAATAATTTATACCTCTGCAGACCAGCTCCTCCTGCTCATGTACCAGATGATTGAACAAACCAGTAATTGCTGCCTGACTTCTAATTGCTCTCGTTTACAAGAGCAATGGAACAAGTCAGTTCTATGAACACAGCTTTGATGTAAAAGTGTACCAGAACGCTCAGAAGCTCAGCATCCTTTTACAGGTTAATATGAAGTACCCTACTAAAGTATATGGGTGTGACCTAAATATGTATACCACAGGTAGCAGTACGTGAGGTGGAGGGAGTGAAAGCAAAAGATATTTTTGGTGCATTTTTGTACCAGTAAATGTTGAGCCAGCAGCTAACAAGGCAAAAATCTGTTTCTCTGTGACCTAAGGACAGCACAAAAAGCTGAGCTTGGGTATCTTTCTTTCCTCCTCTTCTGCCTGACAGTGTCCTGCCAAACCAAAAGCTCTCATTCATACATCTTTGCTGTCTTTCTCTTGAGCTTTTTGTCACAGACCATGCTATGAGCTGTGGATCAGGAGCATGCAGATGCACAGTAATGATGCCTGCAGCCTGGCAGCAAAGCCAGCTTGCAGGGGTTTAGCCTGGAGCACACAGGAGGGGGAGTGTTTGCTACAACAGCTACACATCCCCATTTTCAGAAGGGCTTTCTTTCCTGTCTCTGTAAAGGCACTGCACAAGCTACTCAATCATTTCTGAGTCTGAATCTGTCCACCTCAGCCAAGCTTGCTGAAAACCTCCCAAAAGCAACAAGCTCCCTCAAGCAGATGGGGAGTTACCAGCAACGCGAGACTCCACAAACGTTACTGCTTACCATCTGTTGTGGTTTAACCCCAGCCGGCAGCTCAGCCCCACACGGCCGCTCGCTCACTCAGCCCTCGTGCGATGGGGGAGAGAATTCAAAGGGTAAAAGTGAGAAAACTCGTGTGTTGAGATAAAGACAGTTTAGTAAGTAAAGCAAAAACCGCACACGCAAGCAAAGCAAAACAAGGAATTCACTCTACTACTTCCCGTTGGCAGGCAGGTGTTCAAGGCATATCCAGGAAAGCACGGCCCCATTATATGTAACCGTTACTTGTGAAGACAAATGCCATCACTCCGAACATCTCCCCCTTCCTTCTTCTTTCTCCAGTGTTATGTGCTAAGCATGACGCCATGTGGTCTGGAATGTCCCTGTGGTCAACTGGGGTCAGCTGTCCCAGCTGTGCCCCCTCCCAGCTCCTTGTGCACCCCCAGCCTACTCGCTGGTGGGGTGGTGTGAGAAGCAGAAAAGGCCTTGACTCTGTGTAAGCGCTGCTCAGCAAGGACTAAAATGTTCCTGTGTTATCAACCCTGTTTCCAGCACAAATCCAAAACATAGCCCCACAGCAGCTAGTATGAAGAAAATTAACTCTATCCTAGCCAAACCCACATTCTCCACCCCTTATTCCATACCATTTACACCATGCTCAGGTCCCACACTATTCAATACACCCTCATTAACCACACCCCCCTTCCCATTCTTTGATATAATGCACAGATATCATTCCCCTAGTGTATGGACCACTCCTGTAAAATCTCCACAAAGTTCATTTAGTCCGTGACCTTGGGCTCCATCAGTTATGTTGGTCACTCAGGACAGGAGAGGTGGTGTTTTGTGTGGCGTTACTGGGCACCACAGCCAGCTCAGGCTGGGTCACTGCTGCACTTGAACTGCTTTTTGTAGGGCTTCTCCTCCATTGATTCAGGTGGTTCCTGCTATAGTAATACCTATAACATCCAACTCAAATCCTGGTTTACAACAATTTAAAGGTATTTCCATTACAATCTCCACCACTGGCCCCTTTGGATCAGACTTTAGGATTTAACATGTAACATTGAACTCCTCCCCTTGCACATCAGAATCACAGAATCACAGAATGGTAGGGGCTGGAAGGGACTTCTGGAGATCACTCGGTCCAACCCCCCTGCTAAAGCAGGTGCTCGTAGAACAGGGTGCACAGGAACGTGTCCAGGGAGGTTCTGAATATCTCCAGAGAAGGAGACTCCACAACCTCCCTGGGCAGCCTGTGCGCTCAGGGCTCTGTCACCCTTACAGTAAAGAAGTTCCTCCTTGTGTTCAGGTGGAACTGCCTGTGCTCCAGTTTGTGCCCATTGCCCCTTAGCCTGTCCCTGGGCACCACTGAGAAGAGTCTGGCCCCATCCTCTTGACACCCGCCCTTTAGATATTGTAAGCATTGATCAGATCCCCTCTCAGCCTTCTCTTCTCCAGGCTGAACAGACCCAGCTCTCTCAGCCT
>VZSC01013692.1:481205-530190 GCA_013398225.1 Steatornis caripensis | reverse complement strand
GTCTTGCTTAATCCTGGCCAGGTTCTGATGTTCGGTGTCATTTGTACCCACGTGAAAGAGTAGAAGCTGATAATAATCCATGTTCTTAACAAGTTGTGGCACCCTCTCAGCTGTGTCTTTTATCTTAGCTTCTGGACGAACATACCTCTCAACTCTCTGTCAGGTCAGCAGATGGGCATCTCAGTGCCTTTTAACAGAGAGTCTCCCACTACAAGCACTCATCATTTCTTCTTATGGCATCCACTGTGCGAAGGTACTACAGGCTCTCCTCACACCTCTTGTTCGTGAGCATTGTGAGCATCTATAGTGGTTAAAGTGTCAAATCTGTTTTGGGTTGTGTTAGAGACAGTAGAAATTACTCCTTTGTACTGCTCTGAGTAGTTCTGCTTTTAATATCACTAATACCCTGCACAAAATGGGTACAGGTCCCCAAATGGATTCCTCATCCCAGAAAGCTGATGTTTAAACTCTCAGCTCCTGAAGAGCCTTATTTTGAAAACTCAAGTGAAGAGGGGAAAAAAAAGGTAAAAACTCTAAAGTGTCCACCCATGGAAGTTCTTGCCCTGTGTGGGCATGCCTGGGACACCCATGAGCAGAGGGGACCCACCAGACACCTTTGTCATCTCACAAAGGTGCTGCCACAGAACATGACATCACAATACCTGGGCGAGCCCTGGAGCCCACAGGTGCACCCATGGACCTGCTTGGGAGAGTAAAGATGAACAGCTGCCCTTCAGTATTACAGCTTTCAAAGCCTGGAGCAAAACACCAGCTTTGATTAAGCCCAGCAGGATCATACATCATGCCAAAACCCGATGCAGACAAGAAGCTACTTCGTGAGCTCGGCTACAAGCTGGGTCACACAATAGGGGAGGGCAGCTTCTCCAAGGTAAAAGCGGCCACCTCCAACAAACATAAGGGGCCCTTAGCCATCAAGGTGGTGGACCGGCAACAAGCATCCTCAGCCTTCACGTACAAGTTTCTGCCGCGGGAGCTCTCCATCATGCGCAAGATCCGGCACCCCAACATCGTGCGCTTCATCGATATCATCGAGGTCTGTACTGGGAAGCTCTACATCGTGATGGAGGCAGCAGCCACTGACCTGCTGCAGCTGGTGCAGAAGCTGGGGAAGCTGCCTTGTGTCCCTCAGGCCCGGAACATCTTTGCGCAGGTTGTGAGGGCCGTGTGCTACCTGCACGACCGCAACTTGGTGCATCGGGATATCAAGTGTGAGAACGTGCTGCTCTCTGCCAATGGCCACCGGGCCAAACTGAGCAACTTCAGTTTTAGCAAGGAGGCCAATGGCTACCCGGACGTGAGCACCACATTCTGTGGGTCAGCAGCCTACGCTTCCCCAGAGATGCTGATGGGAATCCCCTATGATGCCAAGAAGCACGACGTGTGGAGCCTGGGAGTGATGTTCTACGTGATGGTGACTGGCTGCATGCCCTTTGATGATACCCACATCCTCAGCATGCCCCAGCAGCAGAAGAGTGGGGTGCTGTACCCAGAGGGGCTGCCCCCGCTGCCGGAGCACTGCCAAGCCCTCATTGCCCAACTGCTCCAGTTCAGCCCGGATGCCCGGCCTGGCTTGGGGCAAGTGGCCAAGAACAGCTGGCTGAAGGGGGACATCTGAGTGAGGAAGCCCTCTCAGAGATCCTGGGAGAGCAGTAGGAGTTTAGTGCAATCATTGCTGTACTGGAAAAGCATTTCTGTGGTTTATTGATCATTATGAGTCCTGGGGTGCCTGTATTGCGGAGCTGATTGACCTTCAAGCACCAGCAAGGCCACGTGCTCTCAGAGGGTAGTCAGATCCCTCCACAAAGGGGACATGTGAGCCTGCTGTTCTTACGTCCTGGTCTAGCTGCCAGTCTGGGAGGTTTGTGATATTCCCAGACGTGAGATGAAGACACAAATGAGGTCAAACACCATTCACCAGAGCTTTATTGTAGTTCCCCAGAAATAGCAGTAGACTGAGCGATAGAGTAAAGGCGGAAGTAGAGAAAAGGTAGAGAAAAGCAGCAGTACTACAGAGCACAGCAAGAGTATAGTCAGCGCCACAGGCCTGCGGTATCCTGTCAGTTGTCTGGAGTCAGCGGCGTCCATGTCGTCTGGAGTCAGCGGCGTTGATCCATGATTCTCAGGTCATGATGGTGGNTCTGGAGTCAGCGGCGTCCATGTCGTCTGGAGTCAGCGGCGTTGATCCATGATTCTCAGGTCATGACGGTGGTGAGGGTCCCAGTTCTTGCGGGACACGGTACCAGGTTATATTCTCTGTTGACTCTCAGTTCGACCTATGAGCGCGGTGGTTCCCTTAGTTTCGTTTGACATGGTCGTTACACCAGCCTTTTCAGCTTTGTGCTTGGGGCAGTGCTTGGTTTAGCATCACAACAAGCTTGCTCAAGTTTGCTTGCAAGCTGCCCTGTTTCTGGCTGTTCTGATAAGGAAAGGGCGCTCACCCTTTGGCACCTACGCCAGCAACCTGTCACGTATATCAGGTAAGCAGAACCAGGGGAACTTTGAGACATCTTTTTTGTCTGTTGGTCTCCTACAGCTGTGCATTCTGTTTCAAGACTAAATGACCATTCTGAGCTAGCAGTAAGAGCAAAGTGTGGAGCTGCCGACACCAGCAGTGGCTGCCAGACCGCAGAGGGGACCCGCACCCCCCATCAGGCAGGTCAGGGCTCTCCACCAAGCCAGCACAACCAGGGCAGGGTGGTGAGGTGCAACATGCAGCAGCACAGCCCTTCATGTTGCCTGCTCCCTAGTACGTGTCATGAACATTGAAACTCCTGTGCAGCTACCCCTCCCTGCTGTTCCCCACCCTCTGCTACCATATGCACAGGGCACTGCCTAGGACTGCAGGAGGAAAGCTGTCCTCACNTGGTCGTTACACCAGCCTTTTCAGCTTTGTGCTTGGGGCAGTGCTTGGTTTAGCATCACAACAAGCTTGCTCAAGTTTGCTTGCAAGCTGCCCTGTTTCTGGCTGTTCTGATAAGGAAAGGGCGCTCACCCTTTGGCACCTACGCCAGCAACCTGTCACGTATATCAGGTAAGCAGAACCAGGGGAACTTTGAGACATCTTTTTTGTCTGTTGGTCTCCTACAGCTGTGCATTCTGTTTCAAGACTAAATGACCATTCTGAGCTAGCAGTAAGAGCAAAGTGTGGAGCTGCCGACACCAGCAGTGGCTGCCAGACCGCAGAGGGGACCCGCACCCCCCATCAGGCAGGTCAGGGCTCTCCACCAAGCCAGCACAACCAGGGCAGGGTGGTGAGGTGCAACATGCAGCAGCACAGCCCTTCATGTTGCCTGCTCCCTAGTACGTGTCATGAACATTGAAACTCCTGTGCAGCTACCCCTCCCTGCTGTTCCCCACCCTCTGCTACCATATGCACAGGGCACTGCCTAGGACTGCAGGAGGAAAGCTGTCCTCACACAGGCCTTGGTTGGTCGTCAACCTTGTTCACCACCAAACTGTATTTGAGCTGGTGGGAGAGGAGAAGTAGTGGCCCCGCAAATCACTACTGGAGAGAAAACGTCACATTTTTTGTATACCACCATTTAGATCTCACAGTGATATACACAGCCCAAATTCACAGCAGAATCTTTGCGGGCAACTGGACAGAGTTACTGAGCCAAAAGTTTTGGTGCAGGTTTGAGATTCACACCTTACATTCAACTATGTCTTTCAGATACTGATTCTTACCAACATTTGAAATCTCTCCCAAAAGGTGCTGTAACAAAGAAAATGACTCAACAGCACTTTGTCACTGTGAAGCAGGTATTCTTTAATGCAGCACTAGGCACACGGGGGATCGTTCCACCANACAGCACTTTGTGGCTGTTGAGCTGGTGTTCTTTAATGCAGCGCTCAGCACACAGGGGGATCCTTCCAGCAAACGCGCGCGACAGTTGCCCTCAGGGGCTGAGTTTTAAACACTTTTAATTACATATTAGTCAGTTTTTCAAACTGAGACAAAGAAATGTCATACATATCTAAATTAGCTCCGCTTGCCTCATACATATATGCTAATTGACTTTCGCGCAAGTGTCCTATAGCACTTGGGTGGTCTCAGGTGGTCGTCTGATGGATCTTCATCCCCTCTTGGGCACTTCCTCACTTGTCCGTTCATTGACCTCTCTCCTTTGCGCAGACTCAGTTCTCACTGTTCTCATTACCAGGCCGCAAGACTAATTCTGACCAGATTACAGTCAGTAGTTCCCCTCTTATCATGTCTCTGCATTCCTTGGGGCTAGCAGTTTCTTCTCTTATCTTGTCCTTGTATTCCTCGTTTGCCGAGCGGGCACCTCAAGAGGTTAGTTTCTTACTCCAATCCACAACCAACCACAGCTGTGTTAGTATTACTCAAACATGCAGTTAATGATACATCCTATGGCTACAAAACCAATAGCGATATATTCTATAACTATTAGATCAACAGTGATACATTCTATAACCATTACATTCCTTTACAGTACTTGATGAGAAAGAAATGTCACTGGGCACGGAGGGACTGGCCAAGGAGAACTGCTGTGCTAACACCTGCTGTCCAGCTTCAACATAGAAAGTTACCAATTACTCTGGATGCAGCCCCCAAAATCTACTACAGTTCCCTACTGGCAAGTCCCATTTTCAAAGGGTTAATTAAAGGTTGGAGGTGGCATCTGAAACACACTTTCACGAGACATTTCAAATACTCTTTAAACAATCGCCAATCTAGCTTCCACTGAAACTGAATTCAAACAGAAGATTTCCAGCTGGGTAGTCCACCAGTCTTCATGTCGCTGGTGCCCGATGAGCTAACGCAACACAGCAGTGGCAGCAGCTTCCACAGCCAGGCTGCGTCTTACATGAACAAAGCAGTGCACATGGTTCTGCTGGAAGAGCAGGAATTATCTTTGGTAAAGCAAACATTTTGAGTCTATTAAAAGCAGCGGTTTAAGTGGAACAAGATGTGGCAGCAGAGCCAGCCCAAGGCTTTTCAGCACGCTGTCTACAGTGAATTTTGCCACCCCCAGAGCGAAGATTTATTTTGTTCTCCTCCTTGCAGCTGCACGATAAAACTTCATAGCAGCAGTAAAGTCCAAAGTAGACAGAGTAAGGGATAGGAAGGGTGTCTTGGGGATGTCCACGGCTGGGGAAATAGACTTGGGAAGGATCAGGAGGATGCTGGGGATGGAAAAGAAGGAGAGAAGTCATAAGGATGTGGGAAACAAGGAGGCAGATTTCAGGGTAGTGAGATTTTCAGCAAGGCTCAACTCTCCTTTTCCTACTCACCTTCCAACCACCCTGTCAGCCTCATCCCTCTCCAAAGCCACCACCCTTCCTTTGGGAGAGCTCCCCAGTCCATACCCCAGAACATCCAGATACCTTCTCATCTCCATCCCCTCTAACTCCAGCCCTTGCTTACCTCCCAGTACCTCCCCACAACCTGGGAAGCAAAAACCTGGTCCCAGACCTGCTGCTACTGTATTGCCTCTCCTTTTGCTTTCTTTTCATTTTCTTCCGTTAAAGACAAAGCTAACAGAAAACGAGTTGTTCTAAAATCCAGATCCTATTAATCTCTGCTCAGCACTACAGTCTCCTAAACAATTGCATCTAAGGACATGAGTTGGGACAGATGACTAATGTTTTGCAAGGATGTACCCCCGTGAATGGCTTGGGAAAGCATCTGGGGTTCAAGCGGCAAGTGATTTGAATGAGTCACAGGAGGCTCATAAGGCTGCCCCACAGCCCTCACCTTCTCCATGCAGACGGCAGTCTCACAGCACTAACAATCTCAGAGCAGTCCTAAGACTGTGAAAATAGTCCATTACAAACCTAGTTATGCAGATTAAAAATAAAAATCACAATTAAAAACTCTGAACCAATTCTTATCTAATTTACACCAATGGAAAAGCAGTTTTGAAGGAGAGCAGAGCCAGAGGCGCAGAGCAGGCTGGGAAGGAGCCTCCGTGGCCGTGCCCTGGTGCTAAAACTGCCAATTCCTTGATCTTATTGCCTCCTCAGGAGGGCAGAAATGATTTTTACCCTTCCTGGGAGGTGCACAGTCAATGGCAGTTACCCCTTCCCTGACTTCAGGCAGTTGAGCCTCACTATCCTGGCTGTGAATTGCAGTGGCCTGCATTTATGGGAGAGCCCTTTAACTTTGAACGAGCACTCGTGGGAGGCATAAACAGCTATGCTGGGTTATCAATATCCCAATCAGTCCCACCAGAGTCATTCTGCAATGTGACTGTCCTTCTCAGGCTGTTTGTAATGTACTGATGGGGTACGATCTGGAAATGAAGGGTCCTGTCTAATGTCAGTACTGAATAAATAACTTTCTATGGGGGAGATGATCACCATGCAATATACACAATAAATATACTTTATTTAATCCATCTTCAAGGACAAGAAGGGAAATATTCAAAGACCGTATAAGGCAATCCTGCCATATGCCACCACCTTGCTCCTGTTAGCTTACTACGTGGTCTGAGCATTACCCCATCTGCAGCTCTGTCGTCAGATGTTGTCATGCCCTGTGTCACCCGACAGGCTTACTCTGTATTCCAGATTTTTAAACCCATGTCTCGAAATCAATTCGAGAGACTCTCAAAATTATACTCAGCAGAATAGAGTGTTTAATATTTTCTTGAGATATTTTCTAAGCATCTTGAAGCAATTTTATCCCATTTAGTCTGAGAAGAGTGTTAATAATTTCAAAGATACCTTCCAGACTTTCAGTACAGCTTTCCTCCCACTGCTCCTTTGTCCAAATTCAGCATCGTCTTGCCTGAAATACAGTCTTCATTTCAGGCAAATGAAAGGAAGGGAGATAATTCACTGCACGTTGACATTAAGGCTCCCTTTTCAGCTAAGCAAAATTGCTTTCAAGATTTTAGGTCATAGCTGATGTGTCTGATAAGCTTTAGGACTCAGCTATTTAAAAGTCTACATGTTACAAAACCCTGGAGATAAATATATTCATGAACTGTGGGAAAACACTGCTGGGTAATCAAACACCTCAGGTGTTCCTGCATTAACTCTTGAGCTGCTCTCTCAGGGCTGTACGTTTCTGCCTACAGCAAAGCTGGGCTGCCCAGCCTATAGCTAATGACCTGCTTCAAATACCCTTGGCCGAGCCAGCATGGGCAGGCTGGGTGAGAGACATACCTGAGTGACCCTGCTTCATTGGGAAGGCAAAGCTTTCAACAGGCAATTTAGCAAATAAATATACCTCACTCTGCTTGAACACATTAACCTTTCCATAACTGCAGACTTTCATCTAGCTACCTAGCGTCCTCCTCTCTCTTTTCTCTACCAACTTATGGGTCTCCATGCTTTTTTGTGCTTCCTCATTTTAAGATCTCCTCCTCTTTTCATAGTTCATTGCTCTGCGAGTCTCTACACTTACTTATCTGTTGGAAGAGATAGGGAGAAAGGGGGCAAACATTTTCTTGCCTTAAGCCATTTGCTTATATTAAGCATAATAATAATAATAATAAAGCTGACAAGAAGTTCCCAGCAAAGGACAGGATCCAGAGGCTCTTTGTGCACATAATTTTCCTTGCAGACAAGAAGCTTTCTGTGAATAAATTTTTCATTTTCATGGAACCTAGCAAACAATCCTTGCAGTAGCACCAAGTGGTAAATATTATTCTCCCCGTGTTACAGCAAACACACTAACTCAAGCCAAGAGGATTTCATTTTACATTACAGTTTAAAACTTTCCTGGCCTCCAGTCTTCTGGTCAGATCACGACTGTCTTGCAACAATAATAAATTCAACAATATTTGATGGCCTGGAAAGACTTTGAATTCTCTCTCCCCAAACTGCTTCCAAATCAATCTAATTTTCCGTCACGAATGAAAGGGAACGGACTACAAATGCAGATGGCTGGAGCTTCTTTTCCATGCTCTGAATAAGGGATCCAAATTTCTTAACAGCATTTAACACCCCTTCTCAACAGTGGAGAAGTCACCCACACCATGGGATGTAACGCGAGCCCAGGTTGCCCAGAGAGGCTGTGCAATCTCCATCCTTGGGGGCTTTCAGGGGCTGACCACACAAAGTTCTGAGCAGCATGGTCTGATCTTGGAGCTGACGCTGCCTTGAGCAGGAAGACCTCTGAGGTCCTCTCCCGCCTGAGCTACCCTGTGATCCACAAACAGAATTCTTCTATGAGGTGACAACTGTTCTTTCTCTCACAGATGCACAGATTTCTCATTGACTTTGACTGCAAAGATAATAAATAACTGTAGTCTTGAGACCCATGAAAATGTGGGACAGCAAGCGATGCCTGCATCTGCCAATTACGTTTTGGCTATTGTTGACTTCTCTTATAGCTGGCAACACGACGTAAGCACCTAAAAAGACAAAGCACAGGGGTGCACAAGGTTGGTAGGTGTTTCTCTTTGAAGTTAAAGAGCTGCACAAGGGTAGGTGGAGTGTCTGCTCTCCTTCCTGCCTTCTCACATTATCATCAGCCACACCAGCAATCAACAGATTCCTTGAAAGACATATGTGGTGTTTTTTCTTTCTGCCAGCTGACAGACATTCATTATATTCAGGTAGCACCTAAATGTCATAGGAGCCCTACTGGGAGAGGTTCTGTGTACAGATGTTGTTATTGATCGTCCCTGCCTCAGAAGATCTCACCTCTTAAATGAGAGGCACCGTGGCCACAGGAGAGGACCATGCAATCTGTAGGTGGCCTCACAAAGAGCAGACAGTAGGACACCATAGTAATCTGTTTGCCTCGTGTATTACCCAGCATCAGAGAAGCATTTCTGGGCAGCATGGCTCACAGTGAGCTTTACAATACAAGGTGATTCCTGCTAACAAATAGGAAACTAATTAAATGCCTCTTAGCAAAACAATTTAACACCAACAACAAGACAAGGTCAATAGCAGCAGCATCAGAGTCAGCATGGTAGCTGACACGTTCACAGATCACCTTACACCCTCGTAGGAGCGTATTTACAAAGCGGCTGGATCCCACCAGATGTTGAGAGCTCTCCAGTCCTAATAAATGCTTTTAAAGTCAACAGTAGCTGAGGGAACTAAGCACCACCAGACAGCCCTTAAGAAATCCTTGCACTCTTCCTCCATATGGTCATTTTGCTTATTCTCCACGTACCATATTGACCCGCTGGCAGTGTGTACTGGGTGTATACTGGCAACATCATTTTTTTCGTAATACTCTGCACAGCACTATTGTATCAGTGTGTTCTCCAGCGAGGGACAAATGCCCTATTTCCATTAACACCTTAATTAAACATACAGCTTGGGCATTTACTGCAGCTGACTTAGATGCTTTAAGGCATCCCCAGCCTGAAGACTTGTAAGATGTTGAAATTCCACCACAAGTACAAGGTCGGGCTTGGTAGGTGGAGGCAAAAGGGATTCTGCAAAAAGGAGAGGCAAGATTTGCATGGCTTGCTGGCTGCTGCATCCTCCCAGCAGAGCACAGCAAAGAAACAACCTCCCCCAGGGGACACCAACGATCCAGATAGCATTCTTATTAATTACAAGTAAAAAATCAAAATACGCATTATTGTCTCAAATATAATGATAATCCTTGGCTCCTCATTTGCATTCTCATTAGCTTGTTAATAGGCTACCTGTTATGAAGCACCTAAAACACAGTCATGCACGTATATATCCAGTTATTTGTTATAACAATATCTTCTTCTCTTTCTATTTGACGTATTTCTCCCCTGTCCAGAAAATGGTTCCAACTGTGCCATCCAGGGCAAACCATAATTAATGAATAAATCTCAAGGAAAGCAATTTTGCTTTCTGCGCATTACACAGCCAATTATCTTTTCTGATACTGAGAGTTGTGTTTATTTACTAGTGATGGATCCAGGGAATTGCTGGAGGAAGGACCCATGGGAGGGTTGGACCTACTAGCAGCCTTCAGATAAATACACAGTCATTCCCATAAATAGGGAAGAAATTACCAAAAGCAACTCCTCAAGCAACAGGTCTTCAAAAGACCGTGTCAGAGGAGAAGGGGACTGCTACTGGCGAAGGAAACACCCATCGTGCAGAGGGGTGGCCCGGGCACAGGCCAGGACAGACCCCTGGAGTCCGAGAAAGGAGGCTGGGGAACAACGCGCACGGGGAAGCAGCACGGCGGCAGGCAGGACAGAGGCGGTGGCACGGGTGGAGCTGGGGACAGGGGGGCAGAGCTCAGCCAGCCCGGGTAAGCAGGACAGTTGCTTGTGTACATCTTGAGCGGATCACGCAATAGTTTCTGATTCAGCAGCATAGTTAACCGTGCAGATGTGAGTGAGAGACATTACTCGGGGCAGAAAAACATCCAGGACTCCAGAATACCCTGGAGGAAATTCACAGTGGTGACTGTAGCCATTCTTGTACCCACCACGTATTTCATTTCATCTTCACAGCAGAAGATTCAACTTTGGTTTTCTATCTTTTGTTAGACTATTTTGTTAGACTATTTCAGGCAGCGCCTGGCAGGAAGACAGTCATGGAGACAACTGCGCTGGTGGTTTTGGGACAGAGGATCAGTCTGCAGCAGATTAAATCTATTACAAATGCTATTCTCAAGACATCATGTGGGATCTAAAGTTCAGATCAGCAGCTCAGCACAAACTTTATTTCATTATGAAACTAAAGCATTTTGATATTTTGTCTATAACACTTCTAAAACATTTGTGTTCTTCATTGCACCCTGCTCCATGTCCTTGGTTTCACTCTACTTTTCACTCTATTTGCTGCGTGCCTCAGATTTTTACTCAGACAAAGAGCAGCTGCCCCTCAGATGCTTCACTAGCCAAGCTCCCCAGCCCCACAGCCATCAGGGAGGACACAAAAATGGGTACCAGCTGATGACCTACCCGACAGCAAGGGGTTTTGGGAAGTTGGTTGGTGGGTGCGTGGAATTTCCCATCAAGCAAAAAGCATCGGAGGAGACTCTGGCACGTAGGACTGGGACTTTACCTAACTGCATATGTTAAAATGCTGACTACTTAAATTATTAACTCTGCTGAAAGTTTAAATATTGTTCATCTCTAGAATGAATGGTCAGATAAAACAAATTGCTATATTGAGTTATGGTTGAAGTCATCACCCACAAAAAGATCATCACAATGCATTGCTAAGTTGAGCTCATGTTTCCAAGATCTTCCCCTAAATTTATTGGCAAGAAATTTTTAAGTATACATGACTGCAGAGCTACAATTCATGCCAGAATATGACAGAATCTATAGCTAATTCCAGCATCAGAGAAATAAAAAAAATCAGCACACAGAAGGGTAACTTTTGTGACCAAGACACTTTTTCCAGTAGTAGACAGACTCAGGTCACTTGTATGTATTTAGCATCTGTCAAATGCTTAGGGCTATTGCCAGCTAGCAAAGCAGAAGTGACTCACTCTGGGCATGCCAAACATTTCCCATAGCTTGTCATTGCCCATGGCTTTTATCATCTCTGCCATCGGATTTGCAATTCATTACTGCAGCACAAGCAGACTGTAGGAAACCTTCTCAACACTAAAGAATCCACTTGCACTCATGAAACTATGAAGTTCTCAAGTGGGACCTGACCTCACTGAGCACTGCTGTGGAGGAGAGTCCTGGGACACTTGCTGGCCTCAACTCTTCTGCCTAGGGGACAACACACAGAGTACCAAACCCTCGCAGTACCGTGGTTGCCCCCTGGTTGCCCGCACACTCTGGAACCAAGGGCAGTATTGTGTCTTGCAAAACAGCAAGCAGACAATGTTGGAAAGAAATCAATGGTTAGCCATCGTCACTAGAGGACTGCTGCTGTCAAGGATGGTCTACTGTGGTAAAGATCTCTTGGTGTTATCACTACGTGTCTTGTGAGCTAGCTTTCCCCACAGTTTTAAAAAAAATGTCCTCCAAAGACAAATTCACAATAACCAGGAATACCGGTGAGCAAACCAGGAGGTTCGAGGAGTGCGGGAGACTTTTTGTGTCAATGGCTAGTGGTCAGTTCAGCTGCTACTGGGGCTGGGGAGGCTGGAAACGTGGTTGCTTGGCACCAGTAGGAAGAGGAAGGGTCATAAGAAAAAATCCCAGAGACCCATGGAAGGCTGAAGAACACACACACAAAAGAGAGCATGTTATGTCCAAAGAAAGTTCAACAATTTTCCCAGCTCATTGGATTGTGGGAACTTTGCTTTTCCAGGGAATAACTATGCTATTTTTAGCATTTTTATTATACAATTTGGCACGAGCTGTCTCAAGAGACTATCAACAATCAGTTTTAAGCAGCATCCGACCACAAACACTTCTCCACATATGATTTAGAACATCTGGAGTGGAGGAGCTGGCTTTCAAAGCATGCCAGCACTGTGCTGCCTCCTCACATTTCTTCTTCCTTCCATCTTCACATCCATTGTCAGACAGCGCAGAAAGCGGGCTTGCAAAGCCAAGCTCAGAGGCCCTGACTGCAACACCTGTGCTCTGTGCTTGCTGCAAGCACGCAGGGAGAATGGACACCACCTGCTTTGAAGGGGAGCATGGCTGAGGATCGCTGGTGGCACATTCCCTGCATCACGGAGCTGCAGTGATTTATACGTCACGTCCCCTAAGGATGGGAGCTGCAATTCTTGGCCTGGAGGCAGGCCAGCGTGAGGACTCGGGCCAGAGTGTGCACACTGCATATTGCATCCAGACCCAAAAAGGAGGCAAGTGCTTTGCTCCAGTCCTGCTGTAGGTACTAGCTCTGTATTTGGTGCATTGATTTCTCTGGCAACCTGGGGAAACCTTTTCACTATCTGGCAGGTAAATTGTAAATTCACAAAGCACTTCCTCAGCAAGCCTGAGGAGGGAATGGGAAGATATGAAAAAGGAATCCAGGCAAATAGCAGAGGAAATGACATTATGATCCCAGCTGGGAGCTCTGTAACAATCTGCTTGGTGTCTGTGAAGAAATCTGCATGAGAATGGGGAAAGGTTCTGGCCCCCATGGAGCTGATGAGAATTTTATCATGAGCCAAAGACGGGTGAAGGTTTCACACAGTCATTAATTTTATGTTCATCTTTAATTTCTCTGACTAATCCACATGTATGTGGTGCAATCATACGGTAGTCTGCATTCACACCACCTTCTGCCTTGGACGTCTGGCTTCCCCACACCCCTTCCAAGAGCTGTGCTCATTAGGGTGTATGCTGTGGTGCTACTAGCACTCCCCAAACAAATCCCATACAAATCCTGGTTTGTAACAATAAAGACAGCAGCAGGGGAGAGAGAAATCTTGAACTGTGCTTTGTAAAGAGCTGGTGTCATTGCAGCAGGATCTGTACCTATTTCTTGTTCTTCTTTATATGTTTTCAAAGAATAGGTGGAAAAATTTGGGGGCACTTATCTGTCTTAAGTTAGAAAACCTGGGATTTTGATACACAATGTCTTTTAAGAGAGCTTATGAGGTCCTTGAAACCCGTTACTACTGCAGAAAGCGCAACCGTTATCCCAGTGCGTGGTTTCACATCACACCTGAGCTGCAGAAAACATGCTGGTTGGGCTCAAGCTGAAACATGAAACCGCAGCCTCAGTTTTACTTTTCCAGCCATTTTTAGGAAAGAAATAGCTATAAATACAGGTCTCATTCATAGTTGCTGGGATCCATTTTGTTTCTTTTTTTCAATACTGGGAACTTCTTTCAACTCCAGTAGTAGTCCACTGACTCTAAAAATAAAAAAAAAAAGGGAAATTTGTCCCTCTGTGTAAAATTTATTTTTTCATGAGGAAAAAGACACCCTTAAAGGCATATCCTTAAAGCCACAGTGACCTTTATGTCACATTGCAAGTGCAACAATCCAAAAAAAAGAAGAAAAACAACTGAATTAAGGCTTCCACAAGAGACCACGCACTATCTCCAAGGAACAATGTGGCCAAATGCCTTAGATAATGAGGAATTACATCCAGTGGACGTGCCAGGCCAAAGCTGTTCACACACTGTGCACGTTTTCATTTCCTTGAAGTACGTACACTCACACACCCTGGCTGATGACCTCAAGAAGAGTGTTCCAGCTGCCAGGCTGAGAGCAATGCTTTCTCAGTGCCATTCTACCATGTTCTAGCAAATACGTTTCCCACCAATTAAAGTTGTCATCGGTATTAAACGGAGCAACTACAAACTCCAAAAGCTGCATGCTGAACCTCACAAGCTACCTGTGAAGCACAAGCAAGATGTCTGCCATTTTGACCGATCCTCTTTCAGCCTAGGTCTTCAAGATTGAAGAGGCAAAGCAGCTAAACCCTGAGGGAGGAGGCTGGGGTTTAGCAGTCACAAACAAACTCCTAATGCCTTGCAGCTCAAGCAACTTTTGCAGACGCTTCTTACCCATACCCTGCTTTAGATTTGGTCTCCCTTCAGAAAAGATTTCCTGCTCCCTCTTACATCCCAACAGTTTCTAGAAATCCCCCCCCCCCAGCATAACAGAGGCCTAGCAGAGAGGGACAGAGAGGTCTCAGGCAAAAGGGGGCTGTAGGACATGCTGGGGTTGTGCAAGAGAAAGGAACTTCTGGCAATGCAACACTGAGCGCCAGGAGAAAGCCACACCAAGGGCAGCCTCTAAATAACACCACAGACCAGGATTAACACAGTGGAAATAGTCTCTAGCACAGGAACACAAAAGTAGATCGAATTTACAACAGGCTTTGCTCCACGGTGGCTGGAGGGAGACACAGGCCCCCACCCACGGCATCCCCAGGTCTGGCAGCTGGAGAACATGCTCTCCTCTCTCTGGAAAGGGTTTTCACTCCCCCTTTGTACAGAAGAGCCTGAAGATGTGACTGAAACTCGAAGCATGGAGCTGGCTTGCAGTCCTCCTTTCTTTTCTAGTTTATTCTAATTTTTGTTTGTTTTATCCTAAGAAATCCTACCTCTGCCTCAAACAGAAGGGAGAAAACCATTCAGGTAGGATCAAAATCCACATCCAAGGACCATGCGGTGCTCAGAAGCCAAGCACGTGTGGAGCATCATGCGATGTCAATACAACAATGCTTTCTAAATATAGCTTTCAAGTAAAGGACACTCAGGGAAAACATCTTTGTGAGAGTAATGGGATGACTGTGAGCTGGAAACAATTGTACCTTTATGTTGCAATGAGTTTGCTGTTGGTTTAAAACACATGCCTTTTTCCTTTATCAGAAATAGCTGAAATATTTTATACTTTATTTTTTGCGTTATCTCCAGAACAGCTCATGAAAACTTACGGACCTGCCACAACCAACCAGGCCGCAATCACCATATAATATTAAGAAGTTTGGGATGCAATCAACATTTAGGATCCTCCACTGCAAGCTCATCCACAATTTTTGGACTTTATTATTAAAATATAAACATTAATCAACAGTTTATGGTGATTCTGATCAGCCAGCATTGCTTTGAACACCTCCAACTGGAATCCTCATGGTTCAACTTAAGCCAAGGTCCCTTTTCCACAGCTATAGCAGCATACCGGCAAGTGTATTCACAGCTATTTAATGCTCCTTTGCATCTGAATATAAATGAGTTCACTCCTTTTGGCACCACAGTTAGAAACTACCTATTTCATATTCTGATGGATTCCTTTCTTCAGGCTAGGAGAAGCACGTACGAGAACCTTGCAGGCTGTGTGCTGTGAATCAAGCCAGCACAGGGAGTTCATCACAACATCACTCCAAGTGGATTTCTCAGAATTCTAACCGGAAGGGACAGAGTGCATAGCAACAGCAGCTTTTCATGTTTCAGACTTCAGTTTTGCTTTTTGTCAGAGTTTTGGGAAACACTGGTGACACTGATACAGCTAGCAAGTTAACAAAAAAGGGAATAAAGCGTATTTCATTAAAACCAGCTCTTGGTTAGAAGGGAAATAAAACATTTCCTGTATGTTCAAGCTAAAACCAAGGTGCCACGATGCAGTGCCAGATAATGGAATAAAATAACCTAAAAGAATACATGCTTTACCCTGGGGACATATGCCTCCTGTTATCACTGCAGAGAATGTCAGAGGCAGGAGGGAATGAGGGCAGGCAGCAAGAAATCAGAACGTGATGAGAGCCAGAGTGGGAAATGGTACCCAGCATCTCTGCAACCACCCCGCATCAAGATACTGGTGGGGAATGGATTTGTAACATCCAGAACGGACGCTGCCAGGCCAGCAAAAATCACCATTCGTTGCGGCAAAAAGCATCGTCTCCCACTTTCAGAGAACAGCCTAAAAGGCATTCAGTGTTTCAGAGGTGGGGGTCTGGGCAAGCACTCCTGCAGGACTCCCTGCGGATCCCCAGCACTTTGCCATGTTTCCAGGTAAGAAGATTCCCTGGCCAGAGGAATATTTAATTTTTATCTTTCCTCTAATAATTAAAGACCATGAACAGTAGAATGTTATACAACAAAGAGATCCTTACCTTGGGTTAAGTGTAGGGTGCAGCCTTGGAAATCAGTTGAATTATTAAGAAGAGATATTCAAATTCTTCAGATTTTATTTCCATTCATGTATAAAGCCCTTTTTGCTTTATACTTCAAAATTTTGCCTAGTCTGTTCACAATCAGATGTCAGTATTACTAGTTCAGGATGAATGAGAGACGGAATCTGTTTCTAAAAATCTTTTAGGACTCAATTTCATCGATTGCAATCCAAGTTAACTGCAATGGCTTCAAACTCTCCTAACTCTCATTTTAAGTTAAATGAATACCCAACTCATCCACGTGCGCAAGGAAATAGGAGCAGAACTGGTTCTAGCTGATAACTAGATTAAGTTGATATTCCTCTTACAGTCCCAATCCTTTAAATAGCACTAGTTTACCACAGACAAATACAGCCAGGCATGGAACAGCGATGTGTTTCCTTAAAAACAACGAATTCATAGGAGCACTTTTTTCCTCTTTGCATTCCAGCTAATTTTCTGAGACTGGCCAATGCAAATCTGCCCCAACCTATGTAAATAGATTTTTACAAGAATTATTAACAGCAACTGTAAATTCACCACAACCCTCCACAATCTCTATGCTCTGCTTCAGAAGTGTGGAAGAACTGAGACATTCAGTGCTGCTGAATGAGCGAGTACTGCTGTCAGCGTTATCCAGCGAGAAAGAACATGACCTTTCCCGCACAGTGTATATATGGAGTGTGCTTAGAGCAGTGACCGTTTGTACACGTTGCGTTTCAGCAGAAGCAAGAACTCTGGCAATGGAAGTTTTTTTTCCATACACTAAACCCCCCTTTACCTGCATTTCTAGGAGGAAACACTCCAGCTAGTCTTAGAATGTAAAGCCTCACTGTAACTGGGACTGACACACAAAGGCTGTTCTCTTTGAGGGGGGATGCCTCTGCCTGAATTAAGTCTCCTGAGACTACTTAACAAGTCACACAATTTCAGACAGGCAGGTCTGTAATGGAAATCAGCAAGTACTGTGCTGGAATGGCTACAAGATCGCGCTACATGCCAACAACCTTTAGTTAATGTTTAACTGGAAGGCCACGGGACAGTGACATAACATGTAATTATTTTAAACTACACAATTAAAAGCATATCCAGAGAATTTTAATAACTTTGAGGGGTTTTACAAACATTTGTAAAAAATTGTCCGCCCCAGTCAAATGTTTTTGTAAGCTACAAAATACTCCACTAAGGGTGGAAGCTAGATAGCAGGAAAGCCAGAACTCACCTGTTAGTGATGCTATAGATCACTTAAAATTCACACTTGTCTGTATTGTTAGAAGTTGGCAGCATCCCCGTAAAACACTTCCAGTTCTCTCTGAAATGTGTGTTTGTTGGGAAGGTCTAATACTGAAAGAAGTGTAGATATGTGCATCTCCTTCCTGCCGATCGCTGTCACACTACAGTGCAATTATCTAAAATAACCATGACAATTTCCTACAGAATACTGAGAACATCTTGTTGAAGATTAATGACCTTAAGCACTAACAGTGAAAGTTACGCTGATCAGGGAAAATGATCTCATTTCATATTAAAATCTTGAATTAATTCTTCAACTTTTTCCTAGAACTCTTTAGAAAAATGTTCTCATTTTGGCAATGAAAACAAACCTGGATTAAAACTGAAGCTGCTTTTTCTGACTTTACATTTTAATTTCTTTATTCCGTAATTTGTATGATGAACAAAAAAATTCCTTAAATCAGGATAAAACTGTTAAGGAATAAAAGAAAGAAACAGATCACAAGATAAAACACATGGAATATGATAGGTTTGGAGCGCAAAGCCATTTTTTGAAAATCAAGCTAATCTGGCTATTAATACTGTTCTTGGGGAATCCATCCAAATCCTAACATTACGAAAGTTGAGTTTGTGGACCTTTCAGAGAAAACCATGTCCAGGAACGGACTTGCACTGAAGAATTGCACCGAAAAACATTACTGTGAATCGCTGAGAAGGACATGCTGCCTCTTAAGGAATCACATACAAAAGAAAAATTTCTTGTGTCTCCAAGTCACATACCAATGTTGTGGCACAGGCAGTTCCACCTGGACATGAGGAAGAACTTCTTTACTGTGAGAGTGACAGAGCCCTGGCACAGGCTGCCCAGGGAGGCTGCAGAGTCTCCTTCTCTGGAGATACTCAAAACCCGCCTGGACGCGTTCCTGTGCACCCTGCTCTGGGGGCACCTGCTTTAGCAGGGGGGTTGGACTGGGTGATCTCCAGAGGTCCCTTCCAACCCCTACCATTCTGTGATTCTGTGTATTTATCCTAAAAACAAGTCGTCTGCACTTTTTAGATTTGATGGCAGTAAGGAAGATACAGATATAGAGAAAGTATAGGTCTAAGAACAGAATTTTATTTGATTCTGGATAGTATCATGCAACAAATCTCATTTTTTAAATATTCCTTGCCCAGCTTTCAGATGACAAATTAAAATTTACAAGCAAAAGTATGTGTAAGGTTAGCACATAGGAAGAATAGTCTTCTCTTTACAACTCTATTTGATAGAGAAGGTTATAAAAGAAAACAGAGGAAAAGAAAAAACTAGCTGACTTGCATTTTCTTTTCAACACCCTAGATACTAAAATCTAAACATCAAGATACCATGACTCATCTATAGCATATCTAAATAATTCATGTTCAGCAAAATTTGCTCTGTACATTAATAAGTATGTAAGTGTCAAATGGTCCCTATCACAAAGTACCAGCTAATATGGAAGGTAAAAATTGTAGAGGTCCAGAAAAAGAAATGAAACAACAGAAATCAAAGTGAGGAATTTTGCCCCTCTTCCAGTCTTATGCTAGTGTAGCTATCATGACTTGCTGCAGAGATAAATGTCCCATGATTTCATGGGACAAACATCGAGATGCACTTAACCTAAACTCTCGCATTTCCTACCTGCAAGCAACTACAGGATTACATCAGACTTCGAATGTTTATTTTCCTTACTTTTATAGTCATCTAAAAAAATTTGGCCCTTGTGGTTTTTACTGTAAGGTTTTCAAGATACTGAAAAGTTTTACTAATCCTCTAATCTTTGCCAAGCAGCAATTCTAATACAAGATTTAGGAGTTTTAAATACTATGTTATTATGTGCTGTCGTCTTAAGGCAATGGAATAATTACTTGGAAGTATTCTAATTTTGCATTATAGGTTGATAGTACAATTTCCTTTGTAAGCGTCTCTAATTACAATACACGTAAAATTATTTAAATTTTACTAAACTATTAACCTGACTCAATTATTAAAAGAAGAGGTCAAACTAGGACCATAAGGAAGAGGCAACTTTTGGTCATAGTTAGGAAAATATATCTTTTGATTACTCTCACCTTTCAAGGTCACGTGCAGACTTTTAAGCAACCAGTTAAAACAATTGTTTTGCATCCAGATCACAGAAAGATCATTTACGTTAATTCCAAAGCAAAATGTTGTATAACCCAAACCAGCTGCTTTGTTCAGACCAGTAACTATTAGCACTAGAAAATCTATTGCAGTAGATGCCATTGTAACGCAGAGAGCCAACGTTAACGTTGAACTACCCAGAGCAGCCTTTGCAGCCATGAGTGCTACATAACTTTACCACCAGGAGAGTAATGAGACTCTGAACTTTTCTTTATCTTTCCTTTATTTTTGCTTGGACTTCCAGCACTGCACATCAGATACTCAGGGTCTTAATCTGTCCTATATCAGACTGCAAAAATACAATGCTTTCTCAACTGTCCTTGCATCAACAAATCAGTCACATCCAACAAACCCTTCACTTGAGTAGTTACTTCTACCGAAAAATGCATCTCTCCTCTTCTGGATTTCAACTAATGCTTCTGCCTTATAGAAGATTAAGTGCAATCAGTTACACTGAAAGTTTATAATGCAGCTCTTGATTGTATCTTCTGCGCACGCATTTACATCAGGCACACAAGTTATATAAAATAGTTTGGAGTACAAAAATATGGCTATAACATAGGAGTACCAAACAGCACAGAATTAGAATAGTTTTATTACCGTAATACCAATTTATATACAGACCCCAAAATTAAGGATTTTTTCATTCTAAGTATTCTTCCCAAATTGACAACTGTAGTGTACACTCTAAAAACCTGCAAATTAACAACACAAATCTATTTTAATCCCTACATTGTCTACGCAGTCTGCACCAATCCTCTCTCTTGCACACAAAAATGTATTATAAATAATTTTTCACAAAATGTTGTGTATGTTTTATTGCACATTGTACATGCCAATATCTAAAAGAAAGGCTCAAACCCTTCACTTTATAACTAGCCATTTAAATACCTAGCAGTTACTTGTGTTATGAATACTATTGCATTTTTTCAGGCTCTAATCTTTACTGATAATTTAAAAGGAAAAAAAAGCAGAACAGAAAGTATGCCTCGAACTGTATAGCTTTTGTGAAAGAAACAAGCTTCTTTAATTTTACTGATTACTACTGTATAAAGTCATTAAAAATATCTGACCTTATTAAAAATCCTGTTTCAAAATTTCTGCATTTTTTGCTACAAAGTTATGCATATAGCTGCTTGTATAATCATATATTCCTTCTCTTTTGCAGAATTAGATGTTCCTGTGCTGTACTGACTGAAAGATCAAGTTACATAGGTCCTAGTGTTAACTTAACTACAGGAGTTAGTGTCAGTCTCTGCTCTCTCCGTCTCCCCAGCAGCGGGCAAGCAAGGAGCCAGTTAGAACACCAGAACAGGTTGGTATAAAAAGACGCTGGGCACAAGTGGCCATCAAGCATGGAGGCCATGTATAGTTCCTGTCAAGCGGATCTCTAGACTAAGAAATATGAGTAACTTATCGTTAATATGTGGGTTTACGGTATGCTGCACTAAAATATGACCGCTAAACAAAGAGAGTGATTCATGTATGATAGATACATACCAGCTGGTAAAAATGCCTCACTGGGTAAAGATCTGCATTTTGAGGGTTAAAACTCTGGCATGAACAAAAAGATTAAAAAGTCGATTGACCAAATGTTTTGCCAAGGGTTTCTAAAGCTATTAGCCATCAACAGCTCCAGAAAGGGATAAAACCAGCAAAACCAAACAACTAAAATTGCACTATTACAAAGAAACAAGTCCATGAAAAGGAGAGTCACCAGCTGCAGTTAAGGGACGGCCACTTCAAGAAGTCGATTGTTTTTTCGCTTGCAAGTTGGGATGTTGCCATTTTTCTGGCTGCCTTGTATGAACTTCACGCACACTTTGTCTTGTCTGAACTGGACCAGAAACCTAGGAGAGAGAGTAAGATGTATTTTAGTTAAAGGTGGAAAAAACATGTGAGGAACAGAAGTCTTTTCCAGTTGGTTCTGAGCATCACTCCAAAAGATGTCATTTTCAGGTCTGTATTAATAATCGGAGTTGGGAAATAATAAAAAAGCCTTAGGTTATGGTATGGCTTGAGTCTCCCTTCAGGTGTATCTCTTAATTATTGCCTTTTGCCTGTAACTCTGGACCTTTCACAATAGTTAGTTTGATATTCCTTTAGAAAGAAGTCGTTTAAAACAGAATTTCTAATGTACCAGAACCGCAGCAAAGACTGTTTCCAACTGCTTCACCATCGTCCAAAGAGTCTTTTCTGTTTTCATGGAAGGAAGCTAAATACTTCTATAGCAACATGGGAAGTGCTATTCTTCTGGTTTACACTTAATTTAGTGTATCTGGCATTTTAGCAGCTCTCACATTTCTAATCCTTAGTCAGCCTTTACAGCTCCCTGCTCGGCAATGGGGAAAATTCACTTCCTTCCCAACAATCTCCAAGTTTAGATATTTCCTACAGTCCAGGATAAATTAATTTAGACTCTTCACTTTTTACTGGAAGAGAAATTTCATTGAATGTGGAGAAGTGCTTTCAAAAAAACCAAACCAAACCAACAGGCTCCTGTGGAGCCTCAAACTTCTCACTGATCTGGACAGCAACGTTAAAAGCAATTAACAGAGCAGCACTGCCTTTTGGCTCACATGCAGCGGTTGCTGACCTAAAAAGTCCTTTGTAATACAGCAGATTTTCCCTTTTAGCATCCTTAAAAAGTTCTCCAGCAGAGGCAAAAAACTTCAAAGAATTTGTTCTCCAGCCGGAAACCACAGATCAAGCTGATGGCAGATCTCAGGGGAGGAAGCTGCCCTTCAGTCCTGCTTTCCTGCTGCACAGCCCAGATACTCCCAAGATTAACTTGTTCGGCGCTCCCAGCCATGCAAGCACCCAGAAAACGCAAGGAGGTCTTATAGCCACCATCTCTTCACCAACGCTGCATTTTCCTAGACCCTTATCCAATATTACATATATAAACGGTATGTCTCTTACTAGACATACCACTGAATCAACAGCATTTTTGCTAGTATAAGCTCTCTTCCCAAAAAGTAGTGTACAGTAGTCAAAATAAGGCCACATTTTCTCCTCAATTCCTAGTTGTGCTTGTATATAAACTCTAGTAAGGAGAAGAGGGTACTGCTTCATCATCAGCAGAGATGGAACTGCCACTGACTTAAAATTATTTAGTATGGATAAACTCAATAGCAATACACACTTGAATGTTTTTAATCTGCAAGACAAGAAACAAAACCGCATCCCAAAATGCAAGGCTCCCAGAAAGCAGACTGTTTTCTAGACCTAAGGCAGGCAGGCAGTCCAAGCTAGTGCAATGCATGCTTGAACTTTGTTTTAGTAGTTTATTCCTTTGTAGCCATCATTAAACTAGAGACTTACTAGGGACAGCCACATTCTTTTAAAGGCTAAAAACACACACCCTTGAGCAAGCAAAATCACATCTGGTTATAGAACAAAGGAAAATGACAGATGTCATTTTCAAGAAAAGAGCAAAGTTAGCCTTTAAACAAACCCTCAAATCTGAACAGATACAAACTGTACTCGCCATCATGACTCTGGAATTCAGGCAGTGCTGTGCAGCCAGATGAAAGGTTCAGTTTTTGCCTACAGTAATTTTCTTTCACTATGGTTAAAGGGTTACAGATTTTCTTCTTTATTTAAAATTAATAAACCCACAGAATCAATGCTACTGAAATCAGGGGACATTTCACACAACAAACGGAGCACATAACAAGGGTGAACTAAGCGAGGGATTTCACACACACACATACACTTTTATTCCATGGCTATAAACACTGCAAGTGCAGTCCTGACTCAAGGCCAAAATATGAAACTGCACCAAGCAGAAAGAAATACTAATTTGAGATACAAACTGTTGCTCAAACAAAGCTTTTTAACAAGCAAAAACCCCAAAACAATAGTAGGTGGTTCAAACATCATGAGCAGGAATTTTAAGAATACATTTTTCACCTTCACAAAAGAGAAGGTAGACGTACATTACTAGCACCATCATTACACCTGTGTGGGGAGGAGATTTTAATTCTGTTTTGGTTGTTTTCACTAGAACTTGGCACCTGGTGTCCACTCTAATCAATAAACATCTCATACAAATATGTGAACTTTTCAGTCACACACAGGATGCTTCTCTCAAATGTAGCATCTCTTAATTATTTCTACAGCAGCAATTCTGCTTCATAGCCCTATTTGAAACTACTTTAAGAAAAGTGCATTTTCTTTAATGACTTTCAAGGAAGTAAGAGCCAAAATGAATACTAGAAATGAGTACACATTGAAAATTGGATCCTTATTTACAAGTATTCTGTCAAGAGAAAAGACATATTAGTTACACAGCGGTGTTTTGTTTTTCTAACGTTAGATACTTGACTTTTTAGCATGTTGCATTGAAGGAAATGTACTTCTAAGCAAACAAGAAACATACTC
This sequence comes from Steatornis caripensis, assembly GCA_013398225.1. NCBI lineage: Eukaryota > Metazoa > Chordata > Aves > Caprimulgiformes > Steatornithidae > Steatornis > Steatornis caripensis. The sequence goes on along the minus strand of VZSC01013692.1, from coordinate 505,988 downwards.
ATCAGATATCTCAATGTTGAGCTTCTGTTTGGTTTGGCTGAGAGTAGTGCGGTAAAGTTTAGTGGCCATTTCAATAAGGTGGTCACTGCTGAGCAGGAAATCTCCTTTACCAGCTGCTCCTGAACCCTGAAACAGAAAGGAAAGTAGTTAGGACTACCCAAAACCTAGAATATGGAAAATATTAAGTGCCAGCCAAGCAGTAGGTTTTACAAGGAGTCTTCTCTTCCCAGTGCAATGAAACAACAGCCTTTTGTCTTGTAAATAAAATAGGGATGCAGTGTATAGGATCAAAATGCAATTCACTCTCAAATAAACTACAAACCTGTTACAATATTTTCAGAAAGGAACAGAAACCAATTATCAACACCAGTATTAGGATGAAACTAGTCAGTATGAAAAGATGCTATATATATGACACTCTTCAAATCCATTTACGCTAGAATACAAATGTCGGTTTAAGGATTTTAGCAGAGCAATGCTGACCGTGCAGTGAAGCAAAGACAGCAATGAACTAAGTTCTTTAGAACTGAGTAACCAAATCAGCTGTGCTGTAACATGGGTTTCTTAGCATCTCACAAAGAAGAGAGAGATATTCTGCCAGCATGTCAGAAAGAATTATATGAGCAGCTAAAAAGGAACACACTGCCAACAAGGTATCCCAACCAGATTAAAGGCCCATATTACAAATGGAAAACTCCAATCCTGAAGAGGCTACAGAGAAATATGAAGTCTGATTTTCACAAGCAAATGATTGTTCATAATGCAGTAACTGTTCTCCTTTGGCTTCAGTAGTTCTAAATCAAAGTTTTTATAGCCACGGCAAGTTCAATAAACTTCTAAACCTACAGACTAACCACTACGATTTAATGCTACAACATAATTAATAAACAATTTTCACATCATTGCATGTAAACCAGTCATATTATAAAGTTGTAACCAACCTCCTTGAGGTGCACTGCAAAGAAACCATCATTTTGGGAGCTCATTGACACTTTGGTAACATCTCCCAGTGGAACCTCTGACTTGATATTCCCAGATTTTTGATCCGCAAGAAGAACGTTATTTTTGGTTAGTAAGAAAATCCTGGATGTAGCCTGTGAAAACACAAAACTGCAAACGATCACCTACTACACAGAGAAGTGGTCTTTACTGAGCACCTACAAGCAGTTCATAGAGTTAATAAGCTTGGCCCACATTAGTAAACATGAACATTTGATGTTCAGTAAAATCTGCAGATCAGCTAAAATCAGGTCAAATTTCTTTATGTGTCTAGTTACAGATTGAGAAGCTTAGCTCATTTCGGCATGTGTGATTAGATATAAACAGTTCCTTTAATTACTAGCTTACAGTTATAAAATCCAGAAACTGAAACTCAGAAGCTATGCAAATCAGGATAACCTCATTTCTCGGGCTCTGTCAATCCCCAGGAAAACCAATGTACCTTTTCAGTGATAGATAAAATTCAGGACTAAGCCTCACTGTTTACTGTTACTCACCAAAACTGTGTTGCAGAACAACACAAATCACCTAGGTATATTCAGTGTATGTTCTCCTCCCTTTATCTATTGGAATTATTCTTTAGGAAGACACACATTCATATTTTCAAACAATAAATATTTTTAAAGCATAAATGGGTGTTCTTAAATTAATCCTAGAAAATACTGAGAAAGAGAAATGATAACTTGATCTACATATAGCTTTTTCTCCTGTAAAATTTTAAATAATACAATCTTAACTATTATAATTAAGAAGTAGCTGTCAAGCACATAGAACCACAGTTCATTATTAATTTTTTCTCTTTTAATCTTGAGAGCTGTAGGCTATGCAAGTACAGGAAAGATATTGTCTTCATTTAATTAGTTTCTTCTAAACTGGAAAATTAACTTGGCATCAACAACAGGCAACCTAATTTCACTCCTACAAATGCATAAACGACATCTTCATCTGAGACATTGAGATCTACGACTTCTAATATTTCGACAGATATGGTGAAAACAATTACATTTACTAAGGGAGGCTAATACTTCCTGTTTTAATAAGTATAATTTACATGCAAAACAAGTTCTGTGTTTGCAGAATAAAAAAGTACCCAGTATATTTAACAGCTTTATTCAAATGATACAAGAAACTTGCCTCTTCATTCCAAAATGCTTTTGATATCAATCAGAAGGCAGGCAAAGCTAGCAGAGTATGACACTCACAATTTTAAAACATAATAAAATGTGATAATCAGGAGCCTGAATGACAGTGTGAACCTTGAAAGGTTAAGTTTCCTAAATATTTGAACAAGAAGGATATTCTCTAAATACTTACTTCCTTCAATTGGCAAATAGAAGATCTAAGTTTGGTACAGACACTACATGTAGTTGTGAATCAATACAGTCTGTTACCAGTTGATAAGATGCCATTTTTGTTGGAAAAGTTGCTGAAAACTACAAACCCAACCAAGACTTTAGTAATCTTTTTGTAAATTTAAAATGGGTGCCTAAAATCATCAGTTTATATAAATCCAACATTTCCAGTCTTGCCCTCAAGAAAAGGCAGTTTATTAAACTATCAGACTATTGGGGGACAGAAACGAAGTTTCCCTCTCCGTTTGTTCATTACAATGATCTACCATTCTGGATGAACGAATGCCATTTCGTTACCTTCCCATTAGCTCTGTTGATCTTATTCACAACTTCTGCAATAATGATCTTTTCATCCACAGCATCTTTAAGTTTTTTGTACTTGGGGTTCTTGCTGATTTCCAAGTAAGCTCCTTGGAATGGCTGCCCAACACTGCCCAACAAAAAGACAAGAGAAACACGAGTTAAATGTGAATTGCGGGAAAGAAGTAAACCTCCTGGAACCGTTACATTCTGCTTCAGCCTTCGTGGAGCAAGGAGATGCACCAAATACCATTTTCAATGACTGTACACTGCCAGAAGCTTCCTTAAACTTTGATACTCTCTCTGTCAGGGAAAGTCATTTGCTGCTTCATTTTTAGCGAAAGAATACTCTGATCAACCCAGAAAACTCCACTCACAATTTCTACCTGTTTTAAACAACAGCAACACAAAATAATTTGCTATGGTCTAACAGAATAATTAGAACAATCCGTAACTGCATGCAAACACGGCTCTTAACATGGTGTTCGTTTATGCAGCTAATCGTCCTCCATCCTGCTGAGAAGCTCAAAACTGCAGCACCCTGCCCCGAGACTCTTCAGGTCAGTTCACTGAGTGCCGTGGTGTCTGCATTAATCCGTGCCGTGCAGGCATACTAAGGCAGCTGAAAATAACTTGGGAATTGCTACAGAGTAGTGTGTGTACATATATTTATCCCAGCACATTATCCCGGCGGAAGAGAAAGGAGAAGGGGTAAGAAACAGTATGTATATTAGACACAGAATCTTGTATACGTTATGGTGCAGTGATGGTGAGTAAAGAGAAATTTATCACCAAAGACAGTAATAGGATTCTTTTTTTCCTTGCTCTGAAAACATTTGCCAATTAAATGGGCTAAATTGCTATGGATATCAGACACAAGTACATCCTTGCATATGCGATAAATTTTGATTTAAAAGCACCCAGCAACAGTCTGTGTGAAAACAGAGGAAATAAAACTTCAGCAGGACTGATACCTCTGCTCTTTCGCAGTATTTCAGAGTAACAGACAAGACATTGCCTTCAGGATCTGCTGTTGTTTGTTTAACGTGTACCAGCTCTTCATCAAGACTTGTTGCACTTGCAAATCACACCATCTTTATCCACCTCAGGGTTATACAGGAAGAGCATCGCTATCAGTTAAGAACTGGTGAATACCGTTGCTGGTTGCTTTGTTTTGTTTGTTTTGTCACTTTAACTAATCACTTTGATTAAATTGCAGTCAAAGTTCTAAATGCAATGTTTTGCCAAGACTAGAGCCCAAGAGGAACCAGTATATTATGTGGAATAACACTACCTTTGTAATTGCATCGCTGGCACACAGGGAGATGGGAGCGAAAAGGAAGGGTACTGGTATTTCAGTACTCAAAAGTTAAGTCTCGCTCTGTTCTTTAATAATTATAAACAGAAAATTAGCTGCATCCTGTGAATCACTATCATACTAACTAATCACAAACTTTATACAGTAATTTTCTCCACACTTAGGCCAATAAAAAAAACCCAACAGGAGCTAATCAGCTCTGAATACAAGACAAAAAAAGATGGAAACATTTCTAAATGAGTGCTGGGTGGGGAAAGCATTTGAACTTTCTACCATGTTGGAGCTTTGGGGTTTTTTGTTCTCATTAATTAGCATTATGAAACCATAGTCAACAAAACAGTAGATTCCCTGTGGACTTTGTCCTTACACAATGGCGACTTAGAAGCTAAAACTGAAATGAATCAACGGTCACCCTCTATCACATATACCACTTAAGAATGTCTTGGATAAAAGTAACTCGGATACATATTTGCTGTATAATATTTCATTGTTCAATCTTAGTGTAAAAAGGACCAAACCAGGGACATAAATAAAATCCCTTCCTTCCAAAGGAGCTCTATGCTGATCAGATGTATACTGACTCAAAGCAAAATAACCTGCTTGCTCCTAGAAAAGTCCAAAGGCAGCATCTTTCTCTTTTCCCAGCAGCATAAAGAGACATCCCAAACCAACTAAGGACAAACCATAAGCTAACATATACAGCCATTAAATAAGTGATCTACTGAAAGGAAGAAAGAGAAACATATACTGAGCCCATTACAGGAAAAAAGGAAATGTCTCAATAAAAAAATGAAACAAAACAATACCAATAAAAGACACAACCAACCAAGCAGAACTTGCCCATGCATGGAACTGCTCTCATGAACTCCTGCAGACTCCTGTTCCTCCCTCTACTGAACTTTGCTTCTTGCTTTATAGTGCCTTGTTCCTGCTCGGCTCAAACTATGGCTTCTAAAAGAAAACTCTCCTGAGATGGACAAGACCTTTGCTTCCAAGAAAAACACAATTTCTAAGCTCATATTCACTTAAAAAGTTTAATTCAACTTCTTTCAAGGACACCAGATTTGTATTTTGTCAGTTTTATTGCATGCAAAAAAAAAGTGCATTCCTTAAGTAAAATCAGATACTACTGCACTTTCTTGAGTAATGTTATCTCTGTAGATAGCAATGACAAGAATTTATCAGTTTAAGAACTTGATAATCCGTGAAACCAAACAACTTATTTGCAGAGATTTCACATTTTTAAAAAGTCTGCAGTTAAAAAAAAAGAGATTCTAAAATGGAAATGAACTTCTAAGCACTTTTTTTTAAGTAACCTTTCAAAAAAATATATACCAATGTATCTAACTCTTTAATTACCTCGTCTTCAGATTAGAGCATTATGCTGTATGTACTAAATTTGATCACAGGAGACGCTCCCTGGCATGCCTCATCTGGGGGTGACATTGTCACTCACAGCCTTTCAGTTCACTCTACCTTTACTGGTTGCAGGAGCCAGCATGATGGAAACCAGGGGAAAGGATGAGAGTTATTCCCTTCTACAAGTTCTCCAAACTTTTACAATGTGAACAGGTCATGAGGGGTTAGAACAACAAAACATCGTGGTTCTGGACAGAAGTGTTCAGTATCACAGNAAACTAGGGGAAAGGATGAGAGTTATTCCCTTCTACAAGTTCTCCAAACTTTTACGATGTGAACAGGTCGTGAGGGGTTAGAACAACAAAACATCTGGACAGAAGTGTTCAGTATCACAAGATTAGTGGGCTGCAACATCATCTAAATTAGAAGCAAACTGAGGTCAATTGCCAGGATTGTGAAGTAAGATGATCGAAGGACTTTGTCAAACAAGGAAAACGCACTTTCCTGGTTAAGATAAAAAGCAAAATCTTGCTTAGTTTCGTAAATCTATGTAAGGATGTAAGGATATTGAATTTATTGTACACTAAAGGCACCAGAATAAGTCATTACCTGGCTGGATATAAAGCCTTCTTGTCCTTGAAAAGTTCACTTGCCTCCAGTTTTTCTTCATATATAAGCTTCTGCTGATCTGTGAACTGGTCTCTGTACTTTTTACACTACAAAACACGATATATTAAAGAAACAAAAAAATTACCCTTCCAAATCTGATTTGAAGCAGCAGCACCACAGAGTAATGTTTGCTTATTGCTCAAGATACACATTCTTTGTATACTTCTGAAATGACTCAGCTCCATGCTACATGCCATCGTAGCACAGTAACAAACAGCAGAGGTGTTTTTCTCCTCACCCATTCTAGATACTTATGAATTACACCAAAACCAGTATATAAAACATCCCATTTAAGCATGTTGTGTTTGAACATGAGCTTAATCTATCAGATAGCAGTCATTGGACGACTACGCTAAAAAGGTTCACAGAAACATACATAGTTCCACGATTGTGGAAGTTTATTCTAAGCAGAAAGAACAAAACACAGCCGAGAGGATGAATTTTTCAGGCTCAAAGAAAAACGGTTCCTTGACAACTCACAGAAAACATAACCCACAAGATCAGTAAAACGACTCATCAGCACTTATACAGATTCTTGCCGTTCTCTCCATCCAAAGATCCAAAACAAATTTCAGCTAACCACAGTTCATAAGTAAAAAATTCCACCCTGTACTTCTAATGTTGGTCTAAGAACTGGTCCCAGTCCTGGCCACGACACAAGTACTACAAGCTACCAATTAACAGGCAACAGGCATACTGCTTTACTATTAAGTTAAAAGCTGATGGCAGGAAGCAATCCTCTCTCCCTAGCCCCAGAAAAAAAAGTAGTTAGGATAGTTATACCCCTTGCAAGCCAAAGACAATGATCAAAAGACATACTTCTTCCAAAGAAATAAAATCATCCTGGCTGGAACAGGAAGAAATACAACCTAAAAATAGGCTCTTCATGAACAAAACTACTGAAAATCCCGTTACGAAGTTCTGTACAGACTGGACCAGAATGTGTCCTACCCTCCACAAATGGAAAAGCCTCTTTAGTTCCTTGTGAGTTGAATCCAAGAAAAGGTAAGGTCTCGCTGGCCAGTTTTTATCTATTGGTGATAAAGAAGGCATCTTATTCTTCATTTCCAGGAAGTATTTTTGCATCTGTGATAAAATTGAAGCAAAATGTTTTATTAATGTTCAAACACCGGAGTTACTGAAATAAACAAGGAAAAGCAGATGCGATTAAAAGCACAGTTACCAAACTGCCACGCTCAGTTTTAATAAACCTGAATACGGATTTAGCCAGGTATAATGAGAAATGCAGATCTAGATACCATACGAGCGTGGCAAATGCTGTTAGTGCCATTCTCACACCTTCCAAACACTATTATTATCCTTTCTTTACAACATCAGAATACTTAAGTTGTCAATTTTCCATATGCTTAGCATCAACATTTCCTTACAAAGACTATCAAGGCCATAATACAGCTGTTACTTTTGCTAGAAAACAAAAATTTTAAACACAGAAAAGGTACATGTGCTTTGTATGGATATATACATACAAGTCTCTGAAGGGTAAATTCATAAATTTTTCTTCCAGCATTGGCTCTGAAGAATTTCCTGTACTCTCTACGGACCTGAAACGTTAAACAAACCCTCAAAGTGAGTACAAAGAATGAATTTGTTTCCACAGGTACTCTTTTATAAAGCTCTATGGTAGCAAATGCTGAGAAAGCATACAAACATGCAAAGCATTCCCTGAAATAGGAACACTTAACTGTGTATATTTAAAATATATGAACCAGACCATGGACCAAGAGGTCAGAAAGTTACCTTGGATGACCTGAGCACAGTCATTTGCAAATTTAACAAAGAATTTTAAATACCTTCCTCTGAAAAGGCAAGATATTCAGATATTGTTGAATTCACCGCATGAATCCATTTTCATAGGCTTGCGCATAAAATTGGACTGGAAAAAGTGAGGTATCATCAGTAATATGTATTTTATTGTGTTTGAAGCAACACTGATAATAATTACATAGTTAACTGATGAACTGTTTCTGATTTTTCTCCTTTAAGTTTCTTAATACACAGAGTTTACTATAATTAAAAAGTGATTTTTTTTTTTCCTCAGAGTGGACTCATGCACATCTTTTCACACAAGCAGTCTTCATTCCAAAAGGAAAATATGTTTTTTGTGCTTGGTAAGAGCAGAGAATTGACACAAAGGTTGCTAAATGTCAGCAAGCTTGATATCTGCTCCTAAAATTTATTTAAAAAAAAAAGTGACCATTGAGAACCATTTTTGTAGGTGACACTCACTTTTTATATGTGCTTATAAATGCGAGTTTCAGAGTACTTGTTTTGCCCTTGGAAGTTCTCTCAGTGCTAATTAGCATAGTACCTACATTCCCCCCCTCAGAAAACCCAATCTGAGAGCGAGCACAACTGGTCTGCAGTTTTACGTGCAGCCCAGGCTCACCCCGAGTTAGCTGAAACATCCCCTAGCTTTTTTCAAACTTTGGCACAGCCTGCAACACACCTGTTAAAAGTTTTGAGCAAAAACCAGGGAAAACATCGTGGCTTTGTATAATTTACCCCAGAGCAAATTTAGTGGCTTTAGCTAACTCGCTATGTGTTGCTGAGTTCACTGTAACCAGAAAAATAAAGCGAAACCCATAAAGGAAAACCCCACACCAATTTGTAAGAAAAAACTCACTTGGCTTATCCTGGCACACCTTCTGCCCCATACTGACTGTTGTGCATTTTAAGATAAGCCAGCATTTTGAATGCAAGAATCTGTCATCATTCTGGGATTAAAAAAACCCCACAGATAAATGAGCTTTGTTTAATTACACATTAAGATGCATTGACAAAACAGACAGCATTCAGCTTGTCTTCATTCTATGCAAATACAGCACATAATTTTTTCCTTCTCACTTTAAAAGGAAAATTATTAGAGCTCTTATTCACCGGTTTTCTGTAAGGCTCAGTGCTCTATAATTAGTGCATGCCCTTTATTTAATATTCAGGGATGGAAATTAACACACTCAAAGCCACTCCAACCACAATAATCCCAAATCACACCATGTTCTCATAGACTCTCTTTAATGATGTTCCTTTGTATTACTCTTCAGGAGCTGCAAGTTGTACAAATTAATTTAGAACAAAAGGACACACCTACACATTCTATTGGCACTGCAGGGAAGCTGCAAAGCAAGCACTGAGAAATGCAAACCATTCCATAAAAGCCTACATCTGGAAAGTACCACAAATACTATTAAAACCTGCTTACCATACCAAAAGAAAAAAAAAAGACTCAAGAATTAATGGTTTAATCTTGATCACTTATACCAACTTTAAATCTTCACCTCCCTATGTCACGGGTGAAAATACTTTGCCATCAGACAAACAAAGATTGCCTGTGGCAACAGTGATAAACTGGTATCACTGACTATGTTCTTACTCAGAAAAATCTGGGTATTTCAGGTGAGACAGCAGGGCCGCTTACACTATTTTAAAAATACATTGAAAAACCACACCACAGACAGGCAAAAACATATTCCTGCTGTAATGTGCCTTAAAGGTTTTGGATTCATCAGTTTTCATTTAAATGCTGTTGTTTGATATAAAACAGCCTCTGAGCTCTCAGGAGGGACATATTCCTGCTTTAAAATCATAAAAACAGACCCACTTTGGCAGTAGTACCTAAAGTGTGATTCTGCTCTGCAGAACAACTTGTTAAAATGGCTCTTTTGTATTTCCAGCTCTGGTTTTCACATATGTATTGTAATGGATTTTTTAATATACATAATATACATAGATTATATATATGTTTTGTAACTATTTTTCCCATTTCATCATTGTTACAATAAATATGAGAATATGAGAGCTGGGCTTTGCTCTGCGTTATCAAGCAAATTGTTCCGTTTTATACTTCTGCAGTCTACTATATCCCTATTAGCAAAAGCAACACTCAGCCAAACAAAACTGGTTCATATTTCCACAGTTCTTCAGCACTGCATCTGTAAAACTATACTTGAAAACTGTGTTATGTAAATCATTTGGGCACAGACCTGAAACACCTCAAGATGCCATTTTCATAGTCTATTTACAGAGCAGAACTATAGTTTTCCAGATTACAGATGTGTTTTCTTTTGCCAACCAGTCCTTGAAAGCAAGGGACAGAAAACAAGAGACCCTTGTATGCCTCAATTTCTCTGGGAACTTAGGGTTGCCACCAGCCATAGGTAACTGCATGCAATGCCCTAAAAAGGCTTGATGGAAGAGACAGGACATTATCTTCAGCTATACACCATGCCCTCAACATTGGGGTCAGGAGTGTAACGTGAGCAGCGGTGAGAGTCAAACAGCTCCACCCTACTTCCCATTCAAACAAGGTCACAATAAGAAAATACATCCTTGTAATCTTCCCAGATAGGATCTTTGCCAACATAGGTCAGGTTTTTAAGTCAACAACCTTAATAGGGTCTCTTTAATCTGATACTTGTCTTTCACTTGAAAACTGAAATTCCTGGTATGACAAAACCACTGAAGCCTAAATATTGCTGCAAATGAGGCAGTTTTAGCTTACGAATTTTTCGGTAAAGTCCGTCACAAAATTAAGCAATGTAATTCTGTGTAAAAATCATCCCTACTAGTGAGCCCACATAACTGCTTGTTTATTAAGTGTTAGTAAGATGCCACGCTTTATTGAGTTCATGTTGACAGACAGGAGTGTTTGAGAAAGTACCTTCAGTCCAAGCCAGTAAGCCCAAATGACTGCAACAGCATGCTTACGCCTAGCCTCCTCCTTCAAGCGTTTCAATTCCCTTCGAGCCTAAAAGGTTTAGATAGTGAACAAAAGAGACAGCCCGATGCAGACAGCACAACGACCAGGAAAAGGCTTCTCCCAAACACAACAGCCAACTTACAATCCAGATATAGAAAGATGGAAGAATAGTGTTTAACCTTTAAAACCCAACGTGTCAGTGTGAATTGGTGTGAAGCCACAAAGGAGGTCAAAAAAGCCTCCACTGCCGTTTAAGTGGCATGTACAAATAAGAATTTTGTCGGCACCGTTATTCACTATCAGTGTTTCCATCTTCTCTTCCATGCATACCTCGCAATCAGTGGTAAGTATCTCGTTAACGATTCTAATGGAGAACTTTGCCTGCAGTTGCGTGATCAAAATGATGCATATGAAAATCAAGACTTACTAAAATCTCACTATCTAGTCAGTTCTTCCACTGGCAAGTGCCTGGGCAGAACAGAATCAACTCTGAAACTGTGTACATAATGAAGAATTACCAGCACTGTATCGAGGGCTTTTATTCTGGAGGTTACTTTTAATTTTGATCTTTATGTACTTTAAAAAAAATTCTCCATCCTGGTAAATTATGTCTGTCTTTATGGAATGAAGGGGTAAACCCCCCAAACCTATTGCCTTCCTCATGTACAAAGAGATAGGCACCTACCTACATTTCATCAATCATCCCCATTTTAGGAAAGCAATTTACAAAGTATTCTAAACACAAAGGTACGTGGGGGCAACTTAACTGAATGTCACATTTTAGGAGATGCCAGTACATTTGTTATTCAGTTATCTGATGATAACAGTCAAGTAAAACTAAGAGTTTCAGTATTATAGGATCAGCAGCTCTAGTGATATATCTGCAGTTGTTGAGTCACGCGTTGTGAGACAGACTTGTGCAACAGGAAGCAGGTCCAGCCTGTGCCAGTTACACTTTTCTGATGTAGCTGGAAAGGTTAATTGCATTAGATGTAGGCTCTCATAAAGAGTATGTTTTCACTCATCTGCTTGGAACAAAAGCTCCTACTATAGAGCGCTGTAAAAACAAGGATTCTGCAAAGCTAACTATTTGTCTGTCATCTGAAAAAGGAGGAAACCGAGTACTTGAGGTCTATAGCTTGGCTTTTTTTTTTTCAGTAAAGCAAGTGATCTCTGAAGGTCACTTTCAGGAACTTTTGTTTTAAATAGTTCCCTGGGAAAAGATAAAACATCACACCAACAACAAGTTTCATCTTTTATCAGATACTGTAATTCTTTTTCTAAACTTAATTCAATTTGAATTATTGTCTTTAGAGTTATATCTATCATTATACGTAGATTATTTCTATTTAAGGAATAAGGAGGCAATTTTTCATGAAATTCGTGTGAGCCAATTGATAAAAATAACTACTAAAACATGTTAAAAATTATCTAAACCTACTAAATATTTAAATGAGGAGTTCTAACACAGTTAGCACTATTGCATTGCTTTCTGGATATGTCCTTTTTATCTCTAAAGAACATCTTAAACCTAGAAAAGTACATATCAGTTCTGTGGTACTGAGCAATTTTTGGGGTGAAAAGAACTGGTTAAAAATAAAATAAATTACCAATGTAATGCATTTAAACAAATGCAGAGGAAACTGTGTCTGTCAAATGACACAGCTACCTAAGTATCAAGATAGAACTGAAAAGACGCCAACATCTCTCTAGCATGAGGGAAATTCTGTACATGTTTGCTTGGATTCCCAGGGCTGCCATTTCATTAGAAATCCAATAGATTTATATCAAAATAGCAAAGGTCAAATGCAGCATTATACTCCAGATGTAATTTCAGGACATTTCTCCATGTAGTTGGCAAGGTGTTCTGAAAAGAACCTCCCCATCCCTAACCCCAACCTAAATAATAACTGGAAGATGTTTTAAACTTAATGTATTTACTGAATGTGGTTTTCGACTAAGTTATGAAATTATTAATTGAAACCAATAAATTTTTGACCTCTAGTGAACAGCATTTCAAATGTTCACATAACCCACAACTGCAGGCTGGGGATTAGCAAGAATCTTTCAGTGGGACTTTGCTTCTGAAAACAAACAGCTGATGCCGGAATTCCAGGGATTTTTCTAGGGCTGTAAGTTTAGAATTGCAAACTAGCATCATTTTCTGCTAAAAGATCAGGTCATAAAACCATGCTTTACTTGCACTTACTGCAATTTTCTTACCGGTTCAAATCACAGCCAGAGAATCAATTAAGCCAATTAAAACTGAAATTTAGTAAAATTTAATAGCATTGGTTTGAACTTGTAAATGAAGACTGTCCAGGGTGCAGAATACACAGCCTGGTGAAAATCTCAACTGGATCACTAATGCAGCGTCACTGAAAGCACTTGTTGGGGGGGGGGAAACACACCAAAAAACCCCAACCTTCTCTCCCCCCGCAAACCATGCTTTGCATATTTTCGCATAGTTAAATGCATTTCCTAATTTGAGAATACTGTAGTCTAGTCATTTTTAATCTAGTCTAATGGCTTATTAGTGCAAATCACTGCTTGGCTGCCATGCAAAGAATTCCTACTCTACAAAATACTAACATACAGAATGTTGTCAGATTTATTAAGTGTGGCATGAATGGAAATGGAAGAATCAGTGATCATGCTCTATTATTTTAGTCAATTGTATTAGTCATTAATTCTCACTATTCACTACTGATTAAATGTTGATATTGTTGGGTAATGAAGGGGGGCATGTGAGACGTGGACAAAGTACCTTATATCCAAGCCAGTAAGCCCAAATAACAGCAATAGCATGTTTATTTCTAGCCTCCTCCTTCAGTCGTCTCAGTTCCCTTCGAGCCTGTGATGCATTTGAAAATGGGATATAGAAAAGCTTAGGAAAGAAAAGGTTACTGCAAGTTCCCAACGGTGCAAGAAAGAAAGAAAGAAACGATTGACTGCAAACAGCAAACATTAAAGCGTGTCCCAGCTTCCCAGATTGCACCAGCTAAAACATGTTAGCAGCAAAGAGAAACATAAAAATCAGTACTTTAAGCCACTGGAAATATTCCCAGATAATTTTATCCTGAGAGGCCGCCTTCATTCTATATGGAGACAATTATGTGCACAATTTGTTGCTATTTTCTTACCTGGGTACCATGCCAATAAGCGGCAATTATTGTGGCAGCCTCATTACAACGCTTCTGATGCTTAAGTTCCCGAAGAAGTTTCCGAGCCTGTAAACAATTGGAAACATTATTTTATTCAAATAAATAAGTATAATTTGTTAATGATTTTCAACTAAGGGACTGCAACCTGTAAATCTAGGCAAAACCAAAACACAATGCCTTCAAATCCCCAAGCAAATAAATTCATAAATGCTACGCAGCCTAACATTGACTGTTCCAGGGGAGATTCTGTGCACAAGTGAGAGCTTGGGACTGGCAGCTCAGGGGATCTTAGTTCAATGTTTAGTTTTTTCCCAGATTTGATGCATCACCTGGGGTATCTATATGTATGTCTGTACAATGGCAACAATACTTTTCCTCCACACAGGACATGTCTTATCCATTTAGATTGCAATAAAGAATAAATCACAAGTAAATTGCTGGCTTTAAGTCACACTGCAGGCTGCTGCCATAGCAGGCTTTTATCCATGGCAGTGCTACTGCAAAAGTGTGTGTTCTCCAATGACAAACAGAAAACCATAGTACAAGACGAGATGATGCTTTTACCCAGTTTTCTTCAAATAATGCTCACGGGAAAAGATACCACATCAATAGTTAGACGGAAATGACATTTTTAACTCATTTAAACAAAATAGTAAAGACAAAGTAAAAATCAAGAAAAATAGTAAAATCAAATTATGATAGCTTATTGCTGGTAAACTTTAAAACCTTCCGGGCAGGAGAGGGCTGTTTATACCTACAGCTAGTAACCGCAGCCCCTTCTTTCCCTGACTGACAGGAAGGGAACTGACTCCAGAATTAAAGGCAGTTCTTTCTTCCCTATGTAGAGGAGAAAGCCACATTCATTTAATGGGGTTGAGAAAGGTTAATAAGAAAACAGAGGAGCCCAGGGACATTTTTTCTGAGGCTGGACAGCAGTAGTTGCTTTAAGCACTGTGGCTGCTTTCATGTGAGCTGTTAACCTCATTTTTGCCTCTTATTACAGCATCACTCCTTAAGTCTCAACTATGGCTGCAGGATTAACCCTTCACAAAGTACAATCCTCTCAGAGGAGAAGCAAAGTTGTAGGAAATTGAGGCGGAGTACAAGCAGTGATAAAGTACTTGCTCATCACAAGTACAGCATACTTTCCCCACCCCTGCTTAGCACACAGAGGAGAACTGAAAACTTAACCCAAGTAACATACTGCCCAGGTGACCCAAAGCCTTTATTTTAAGCCTGCTTCCAATTTTCTTCATTCTTTGAGACTCCTGTTAACCGTAAAATAACTGCCAATGACAACTTATTTCTTCCAAATCAGTCCAACATTACAGTTTTCGTTAAGTCCAGTGGCAGAGTGCCGGACCAACCCGCTCTGGAGCCGCCGGGCAGCCCAGTTAGCACGCACCTAGGTTTGCTCTGAACACCAGGCTCACTCATTCACACTCCAGCCCATGTAAAGAGGGCACCTCTCACCAAATTCTCTGGCAGAAGATGCCCCAAGGATAAGCCAGTAGTTTAGTGTGGTCCCAGTCTTCCATTTGCACTGTTTGCAGGGATGTAGAGCTTAGGCTACAAGCAGATATCCCAAACTCACCTCTTCTATGGCAAACACAAGTGTTTAACAATGGCTGCGGCACAGCCACAGCTCAATGAACGGAAGGCATGAAAGTCAGGAGGCTCAGGGCACTTGAAAATGTGTTTTCTGACCTGCTGCTTACCTCACCGTGCAGACACAGCTGCAGTAACAGGAAACTTACCTTCCACCCTCTGATGTAAGACTGTACTATAATAGCCGAACTCTTTATCTTCTGATACTTTTTTTGTTGCTGTATTGGAAATAAGTGTGTGATACTTAGAACAGAATATTGCAACTGTAAAATATTGTATAATAGAACTTTCATTATTAACATTTGAAAACATGATTAAGGACACAAGCACTAACTGTAAAAAGTGAACAAATTTTGAGCAAGCACATCAGAGTGTAGATTCTGTGTTCAACTCGAGGGGAAACAAAGCATTAACAATGCTGCATGGACAATATCCCTCTCTGTTTACAGAAACACTAAGTTCATGGTCAGCAGCACAAAAGTGACGGATTAAATACTAACAGTAACAGCTTTATTTGTCTTTCCCACCAACAACCACAAATGCTCAGGTTTGTTGGCTAAGCTTTTTACCGTCATTTCATAAGACTTGTGCTGTTCCTATGACGCGCAGTCCCTTTATAATATCAAACCCTGACGATAAATTAGGAACAGGAAAAAAAAGCCATGGATTTCTGAATGACATGCTGGAGAATTATCCAAGCACGTCAGTTTGAACAATAAATCTCCTGCACAGCTGAGGGTTTTCCGTCTAGAAATCTCAGTTCTCCCAGAGACCAGTAGTTAGTATAATACTAAGTGAACAACAGTTGACAGACTTTTCAACAAAGCTTTTAGACTTCACATTCATCCCACTCAGTTACAGTGAACATCTCTGTGAGCAAGCTAGAGAGAATCCCCTCGAGGCCACCTCGGGGCACATTTGTGCCGTGACTGATGTCTGCTATGTCTTGTGAGGGAACAAACAGACCAGTATCTGCAGATCCTTTAATCAAGCCTCCAGCACAAGTTGTTGTCAAAAAGCTTTGTTCATGGAAGGGATACACGTTCCTTATGAAACTTGCCAAGTCACAGTGCCTAACAGCCACGTTGGGTTAGGAGAATGGTGCCCTCCATCTACTTGAAGAGGCTGAGGAAATGCCTCTATTGTCACCTCTAAGTAATCCTGAGGGTCTTGCTATGGCTTCACCCTGCATTCAAAGACAATTGCTGTCATGTTGCACCAGTGAACCAGTAAAGCTAAGAAATCAACAGTGGCGTGAACTTGGTCACGTACTTGTTTTCATTTATGTTAAAAGTTGTGCCAATCTAGCTGCGGTAACTCCATTTTTAATCCATTAAGAT
This sequence comes from Steatornis caripensis, assembly GCA_013398225.1. Taxonomy (NCBI): domain Eukaryota; kingdom Metazoa; phylum Chordata; class Aves; order Caprimulgiformes; family Steatornithidae; genus Steatornis; species Steatornis caripensis. Next base: position 489,162 of record VZSC01013692.1, on the reverse strand, counting down.
TGTATGAGACCATAATGAAGCCATATGGCCACAATGCAATTCTGCAATGATGCTGTTTGTAGAAACGCTGTACTCAATCACAGAAGTTCAGAGAGAAGAATTTTTACAGTGAAAAAGTATTTATTCATACTTTTTCCAAATTATCCATACTTCTCCCTAATTATCCAATAACTGAACCAAACACTAATGGCTTTAAAGACGATAAACAGAAGTGCTTGTAAACTGAAAAACAGGGATTGTCAATTCTGCAACTCGCAGTTTAAGATGCTTTTTTTCATAGCATATATTTTATCAAGCTTCCTGATGCACACAATAACAAAATGCAGCTAAGATGTTTAAGAACTGTTTTAAAACTCAAAAACAAGAATATTTTTTATCATATAAGTCAACGTTATTTACCAACTGATAAAAAGACGTGAAAGAGTCATATAACAGTACTGTTCAGTTCATGACACAGTATACGCAGTCTACAAAGATTTGAAACTGTTTTAGAACTGTAGCAATAACAACTACTGAACTACGAGTCTTATGAGCTATAATTAAAATAAATCCCTGGGATCCTCCCAAGCAGCATTCCTGAGCCTCAAATGCAAAGGTTCCAAATAAGGCAAAAATACAAAAAGCCTTAAGAATGACTGAATTCCACAGAATTGCACATGTATATTACTGAACATTTTTTTATACATTAACCATATGTTTTGAGAGCACTCTAAGTGCTAGGCAGTTCAGAATTTTAGCTGAATGAAAAAGACTCTTCCCAGCTGGGCCACAAAATCCTGCTCTCCCACAGCTAAAGGGCTCTGGTGATCTTTTTAATTATTTAAGCATAAAGTAAATAAGGTCTCTAGAAACTAAATTTTCTTTTAGTCATATTTTTGTTACTTAAATACTAACATAAAATTGAATTATTTCAACACTTCTCCATATATATCACGGAAAAACATCATGTGAGGGTTATATGAAACATGATGTCAAGGTTATATGAAAAAACATATTAAACAATAAAAAGAACCCCCCATTTAGTAAGGATATTATCTTACTGCATATCTCCTGTACCAGGAAGCAATCACAATTTGGCTTTTTTTCATTAACAAAAAGCGTGTGCGGCACTTCCAACCTCTATAAATCTTCTCAATTAGAGTAGCCAAATCCTCCAACCGCTGCTTTCTCAGATCTTCCAGTTTGAAGAGCTGGGTGTCAGGTTTTTTAGGGTTTTGTTTGACGTTGCAAGAAAAACAGTAGGGGAGAAAAGACCAGAAAACCCATAAGCACAGCTATCGTAAGAGAAATCTCTCCTTTATTCAAGTCCCCCTTCAGACTCCTTTTGATTTATTCATCTTCAGAGCTGTAGGCAGATACGTTGCCATAAGTCAGTGCATGAAAGTTACATTAAATTCAGACTGACAGCTATTGTAGAGTCTTGATTCACACCAATTTTAATGGGTCTAACATTAACAAGTGTCTTTTTCAATGCTATATTCCACAGTAATATATCAAAGCACTGTGTCTAGAAAAATCTGTAGTAACCAGCTAGTGAATTATGCAGTTCATAACAGGCTATCCTCATGAAAGATGGCTTGATTTTACAGGGGAAGACAGTTTTCACTTACCGTTCTTGGGTTGCGGATGAATATCTTTGATCTACCAAATGAATATTCTTCTTCAGGGATTTCCAGTTCATTGAACAGTACCTCTACTCCAGCCCTAATAAGAAATAAATGAGCTTAACAAACATGTCTTCCAGCTCTAAGATTTCTTAAGTTTACATAGTCCCAGAGTAATTTATGGAAAATATATGAAAGCATATTTTAAATTCTTAAATAGTGCTTGACATAAGAAGATTGAAAACTTCACTCTTACTGGTTATTTAGCTAAAGGCAACAACAATCACTGCAAAGACTCACAAAAATTTGATGAAAAAAGAGCAATTTTTATTTAGTATCATCAGCAATGGCCTATTTTTCCCTCATATCTATAATGATATTACCTAAAAAAAAAAAGGGCTCTCACACTAACATCAAAATGTGAAACAAAGACTGACAAGTTTGACAAATGCTGATGTTCCACACTCCACCAACTGCATTTTATAAATGTCAACAAAAAAGAAAAGAGGAATTGCACAGAGTTTTGTGAGGACTGTAACAATACTATTGCTATCCGTACTGCACTTCCACTGTTACCTTGATAACATAAAGATTTAAATTGTAGCTAAAGATATTAATCTATTATGAAAGAAATTTAAATCATCCTATTGGTGGCCATGTGTAAAACGGATTAGGAGAAGCTCATTTGCCTACCTAAGACATTATCTGTAAGAATACATGTGAATACTATGCAATTCAAAATTACATATTTAATACAATTTATTTGCAAGAGGTATTATCTCATAGTTGTTCACAAATCAGTATATAAAATTTTTCTTGAAAGGACAGAGAAAGATTGCTGACTGTCTTCAAAGAAATGGGTGCTCCTACACTTTGAAAGTTGGTTATTAAAGATAAGTGTCCTTCTGATCATTCTAGACCTCCTTATCATTTGGATTCTACTCCAGTTTTTCTCTCCTCTCCTCCTCCTCTTTCTTTCAGGCCCAAAACAGTAAGGTTGCAATATATTCTAAAAACAACGTCCTCTCCTTGCTCACATGCAAAATCTTTTTACGTTTGTGGATTAGTTCATCACTAAAATAATCTCCTTTGGCAAGGAACTGTAATTTTTAGCCTACGGAAAAGTATAGGTTTCTCAGTGAATGAACTCATCCAAAATCTGGAACGAGATGCTAAGGAACAACATACAAGTAACAGACTTGAGCCACTGGCTTTTTTCTTTACTTTTAAAATACTCGAAAGTTCATTAAATTTAAAAAAAAAAAATCAGAACACATGGAAGACATTAATTTCAATCATTGGAACAGGACAGGTAAGAATACTGATGTCTCCCTACCTGGCTGGCCCTCTCCAGTGAGGCCACGTCTGCTTACACAGCATTTTGTACCTTTCCAGGCAAGGCTCATATGCCTGCCTGAATGCATAACCTGCCCTTCTGACGCGGACGTTCTCCAGAAGACCGAGGTAGCGGATCTGGTGGCACACCAGCGCATCGTTGAAAATGTGTGCAGCCTTTTTGTCATTGGGTTTGATGCACCTGGAGAGGGAAATGAACAGGGACACTTGTCTGCAGCACGGTACATGTCAACAACTATTGTGAGTTTAAATCATTGAACATTGAGATTTTTTTTTTTTTAACGTCACCAAACATAAATTCATGAAAGCTTTGTCACAGGGTAATTTACCTAATGTAGTTTGGATTTTTTGTCTGAAGATTTTTCATCAGGGTAGCAACCGAGGCCTTGAACTGTGAACCTGCCGTCGGTGGTCTCTTCAGATTGATCTTAGCGGGGTTACCTTCTGGGAACAACGCTTTGATAAGAGAGTGATTGGCCTTCCACATGGCCTGGGAGAGGTCACGGTACAGAAGATCATTATTTTTGTCAACAAATCCTTCCACTTGGTACATAACCTGAACAATACAGAAGAGTTTCTTCAGAGAATGCTTTGAACTATAACATAAGCCAGCTCAAAATTGAACCAAGAAATTGATTTCTCCTTCTTTCTCACTACCCAAAACAAACGAAAGACATTTGGAAGACTTTTTGTAGGATAAAATTTCTGTGAACATGCTTCCCGAGAAACATGCGTTTTCTCGCACTGCTTGCGCTGATCAATTGGTATGATCAATTATGATCCTTGCGCTGATCAATTATGGTTTCTGAAATGAGAAAAAACCCTTCTTCCATGATAACTCTGATACACCACTGCTTGCCAGTTCTCCAAAGCAATCCTTTTTTTTTGGCTGACAGAAGTTTTTCTCCCTCTCTTTCGAATCACAGTGGCAAAAATACCCTTTTTCCCTTCAAAGTACTAATGCTTACATTATTTGTCTAACAAAAACAACATATGAAATACCACCTCTTGATACGGCAGCAGCAAGCCGCTCTCCGTGCAGTCCTCAGAGGACTGTTATTTTAAAGGACTTTTACCAGGCAAACGGTCCAATGACAACAAGCATGAGCGCAANCTTTCCAGGCAAGGCTCATATGCCTGCCTGAATGCATAACCTGCCCTTCTGACGCGGACGTTCTCCAGAAGACCGAGGTAGCGGATCTGGTGGCACACCAGCGCATCGTTGAAAATGTGTGCAGCCTTTTTGTCATTGGGTTTGATGCACCTGGAGAGGGAAATGAACAGGGACACTTGTCTGCAGCACGGTACATGTCAACAACTATTGTGAGTTTAAATCATTGAACATTGAGATTTTTTTTTTTTTAACGTCACCAAACATAAATTCATGAAAGCTTTGTCACAGGGTAATTTACCTAATGTAGTTTGGATTTTTTGTCTGAAGATTTTTCATCAGGGTAGCAACCGAGGCCTTGAACTGTGAACCTGCCGTCGGTGGTCTCTTCAGATTGATCTTAGCGGGGTTACCTTCTGGGAACAACGCTTTGATAAGAGAGTGACTGGCCTTCCACATGGCCTGGGAGAGGTCACGGTACAGAAGATCATTATTTTTGTCAACAAATCCTTCCACTTGGTACATAACCTGAACAATACAGAAGAGTTTCTTCAGAGAATGCTTTGAACTATAACATAAGCCAGCTCAAAATTGAACCAAGAAATTGATTTCTCCTTCTTTCTCACTACCCAAAACAAACGAAAGACATTTGGAAGACTTTTTGTAGGATAAAATTTCTGTGAACATGCTTCCCGAGAAACATGCGTTTTCTCGCACTGCTTGCGCTGATCAATTGGTATGATCAATTATGATCCTTGCGCTGATCAATTATGGTTTCTGAAATGAGAAAAAACCCTTCTTCCATGATAACTCTGATACACCACTGCTTGCCAGTTCTCCAAAGCAATCCTTTTTTTTTGGCTGACAGAAGTTTTTCTCCCTCTCTTTCGAATCACAGTGGCAAAAATACCCTTTTTCCCTTCAAAGTACTAATGCTTACATTATTTGTCTAACAAAAACAACATATGAAATACCACCTCTTGATACGGCAGCAGCAAGCCGCTCTCCGTGCAGTCCTCAGAGGACTGTTATTTTAAAGGACTTTTACCAGGCAAACGGTCCAATGACAAAAAGCATGAGCACAAAGCTCTGACCCACAGCTGGAGACCCAAGACGCATCCAGCGGAACTTCATGTAGATCTCCGATTGCTACTGGCTTTTTTAATTTTTGAGGGTAGGGAATTCAGTTTGATTAATTGTGACAAGTCATCTAGCTGGTAATACAGATTCTTCAGCTTCATGATTTCTCAGTTCTGTGTAGATATGTACTATGTACACAGAATACTGAATAAAACTAATACTGATATAGCCATATTTTATACAACAGCGAGTGGGAACTCCGGCAGCATTTTTCTTAGGAGTACACGTTTCTGTTTGACAGGTGTGGCAAATGCCACTACTGAAAACAACTGTTCATATGAACTTGCTTATATTTCATAAAAGGAGAATCAAACTTTTGTTGTCCAGTGACTATATCAAAATGTTCTCAGCTGAGGATGGAAAAACAACATTCCTCCCAAAATAGGAGGAATTCACAGACTGCTTTACTGGGTAAGTGAATGCCAATAACAATCGAAGACCCTCACCACCTGCTAAGACACAGCCTGTCTGCAGCCCTTTTCATTTGGACAACCAAAGTATTAATCCCTGACAGATTATATGCAATTACAAAATATTCTTAGCAAATACATAACGTCAAGTTAATAACAGCTGCCTCAAATGTGAAAGTATAACATTCCCAGCACTACTTAGAATGAGCAAAATATTGAGCTATTCAAAATTGTAAGACTGAGAAAATGTTAGAAACCAGGGAAGTAGTAAACAGTCCTAGCAAAATGAAATACTTTCCAAATATTCATTACTCTGTGAAACTAAGAGTTTAGCAGATTCAAAGAGGTATAGTTTCAACCCCATGCTTACTTTTAGGGCTTTTTTAAAAAAATAAGTTGTCTTCTTTTTACATATCTAATGATTTTGATTTTCGTTAATAAAAGTCGTACTGAATTATACACAGGAAACTATCAGACTTGTATTTATTCACATTGCTTATGTTGTAAAAAGCAAATACATTTGAAAGCCCTCTGTATAGCTTTTCTTCCATCTGTTTAAACACATAGGTTGTCAAAATAAACTCAGTTCCTTCAAATTGACAAAAACTCCACTTTCTCATCAACACAACTAAGGACTTCAGCTAGTTCAGTGACAAAGAACATGTTTTCCAAAATATCTTGCCTTCGGATGTGTGTTTTGTCATTCTAAACAACACTTTTATTTCCAGAGACCTAGCAGCACAGGCATATGGGACATCTTTCTCCACTGCTGAAAGGAGTACTGCCCTTGATTTCAACTATAGCACTATGATCTCTGAAAACCTTCCAGCCCAAACCACGCATCTTAGGCTTAAGACAGAAAAGATTGACAGGTGTGGATTTTTTGATCAACTACTGACTCAAGCAATTCTCCTCCATTGCTGTAACATCATTTAACGGACAAAGAGCCTTCCCATTGTACCAAACGCAGGCTTCACACAAGTACAACACCCTCCAAATACTGTGTACTCCCCACTTCACCAGGTACCTTGCCAGCGTAATGCTGAATCCTGAAGCAGCTGTGAGGCAAGGAAGTGTCGTTGAGGAACCGGGAGCACTTGCTCATCCTGCTCTCAAAATGCTGGTGAGTGGCACAGACTTGGTTCAGTTTTTCTAAAAAGGTGTCATCGGTAACAGTTCCTGGTCTCAGGCATTCTTCGTCTAGCATGGCCAGGATTCCAGTTTGGTTCTGAAGTTTCAAGACAAGAGCTTTAGTGCTTGTTTCCATCACATTTCCATCAAGGCATAAAAAGGAGACCACTCTCTCCTGTTTGACTTCTGCTACCCAGAAAAACACTCTTCAAGCCATCTCAAAGTTTGGTTATTTTCCTCATCCCCATTTCCAACAGTTTTTTAGTATCTGCATTTTTGAAAGACTGCTTCTGAGATCTGAATTATGAACTTCATTTTGGGATTTCATGTCATTTACTCAGACTGTAGACACTCCAACTTAAAGTAGACAGTTTATGAGTAAAACCAGCATACACTTTTTGTTAATGGTTAAAAAATATTCTTGTCCTGTTATTAAGGAATTTTATCTGTCTTGCTGTGCTAAGTCCACAGGAAGTCCTCTTAGTAGATACAAGTACTTTCTGTACATAAAGCACTCAGTAACAAGTCACTGAGTTTTCCAGTTTCCATATAAAAAGAAATGTCATATAAATGCAGCATGTGATATCTGCTATTGAAAACAGCACTAAATGTAAACATTTAAGGGTTGTTTGGTGGTGGGTTTTTTTTGTGTAGGTGCTGCTGAACATTTCTAACAAAAGTTAACAGACAGTCTTATAAAAAACCATTTTTTTTAGTAAAATAAACTCATATACAAAATAACATGACTAATACAATGAGTGGCTTGTTTTATAAAATCAAAGTGCGTGAGGATGCGTACAGGCTTTACAGCTGAATTCAATCCATGCATTAAAAAATTAGTCAGATTCTTGAATACAACTTACATTTTCTATTAGGTCACAAATTATAGCATTGTTGAAATACTCAATATGAGTCCATTCAATCCCCTATTAGAAAAAAAATAAAATGTATGAACAGGAAAACAATCCAGGGAACTTTTCCTCTAGGCAATTTAAATTATATTCCAGGTAACTAAGATACTACTTTAATTCTATACGCTTACCAACAGTTTATTTATTAAGAAATAAATACAATCATCTACTACTAACATCATCTGCGCAAAATGACTGTCCCTGAGCAGCTGCCAAACCCTCTCTCCATTCCTTTCCCCCACCCATGTCAGCTTCCCATGCACTCCCCTGGCGCCCTGCCAGGCCCCCCCCCCC
>VZSC01013692.1:460097-481191 GCA_013398225.1 Steatornis caripensis | reverse complement strand
CACCGCTCTGCCCACCCTCCCACTGGTTGGAAGGAAATAAGCACATTTCTACTGCAAGCATCTGAGCTCAAAATTTTTAAGCTTTTAGTTGGCTTTTTTTAATGGGAGGAAGAAAGAGGTCTAAATTTAGATGAGACTATCTGAAAAATCTAGAGTCTGGCTGTTGTTCAGATATTCCTAATATCCTAATTTTTCCAAATACCAGCAACAAAATTTCCAGGATGAGATGCCAATGCAGCAGGAGGTAACACTCATAGGGCAAAGGACTGGTAAAAGAAAATATTAACTTAATTCTTAATTTATATTCTGTGGTGCATCTTACAGTTCAGTTTTTTCAGTGTTCGAAACATCGTGCAAGCAGCAAATTGCAATAATGATGTTTCAACAGTTCCACCACCGAATGTAAAAGGAAGAGACATGCTCAAACTTCATATTATCCTCAGGATTATAAGACGGTAACTTTAGTCAATTTTTAAAAATGTTTACCCAGCAAAATGGTATCATCCAATTTGAGTACGAACAGCATATGCCAGCTTCTACAGCTGTGAGCTGGTATTTTGTCTGAGCTCTCTATATCATGGGGACTACTGCTAAAACCTATTAAAACTTTAACTCTGTGTACACTCACAGAATAACATCAAACATCAGAGTCTGGGCTCCAAAGCACATCCTGGAATTTACCCATAAAGCTTACACAGCTCCCTTCAATACTCAAGTGAAAAAAACTAGAACCAAAATCTATTTGTAGTTTCTTTCATCTTGCATGCTACAGTTTCATCCACCCAATTCCCTTTTGAAACAGGATTAGCTGCAGCCACTGTTGGGGTGTATCCCAGACGCCACTGTGTAACCCAAAACACAGGCTATAGAGTAATGGCACTAATGGCAGAAAGCAATATTAGTCTTCTAATAAATTAATTAGCCCTTGCTCAGAACTGCCTGTCATTGTTGCCAACGAATGAGAGTTGGGTCTGGTTTATACCTGGAGAACTCATAATGTGGAACAAAACCAAACCCAATATTTTTTGCTTAATGTAACAATCATGCAGTCCCACACAAACGTGCTCCGTGCCAGGCCTGTGGTCAAAAAGTGACTCTGTTTCCTGAAAAGAGATTCCAGCATGCACGTCTGTGTATCTTCATTACAGGGACAACAGGAAGACCAGAGGGTAAGCAAAGATCCATTAAGTATTACCTCTCGGATGTACTCCTCCTGCTCTTCTTTGAGGGTAAGTTCAATGAAGATCTGCTGCAACTTCTCATTACAGTAGTTGATAATGAATTGCTCAAAGCTGTTGTCCTGTCAGATAAAACGTGTTTGCATTTGCTGTTGTGTAAACACCCTGGAACACAGCTGGAGTAAGTTACTGCAGCAGCTGCAAGCCAACAAGCTGCTTTATTAACTACTCCTTCCAGCTTTGTGATGTGATTGTTTGAGTACCATTTTATTGAGAATAAGATTAGTTTGGAAATTTTAGATCAAATCTTTTCTTGAGGCTTTCTGCATTGGGAGGGACAAAAACTCCATGGGTTTATACTCATGATGCCTCTGTATCGATTCCCTGGGACAAGTCATAAGGAGGCCTGTGGTGTCAGGGAATAAACAACAGAAGCTTTGCCTGCACTCATCTGTCCCCATGCGCAAAAAGTAGTCTCCTGCAGGTTCAGATAAATAAAATTATGAAGGTAGCATTAGCTCTTTTCCAACCAGGATCGCTCACAGTAGCCAATAAATCATCTTATTTCCCTACAGACTGAGGCCCAAGCTGCTATTCTTGCTGCAGCAGAGCCTGGGTTAAGAGATTATTGACTCCAGAGGTCAGCCCACCTCCTCCCTGCCAACAAACTGCTCATGTAATTGCCCTTGAAATGATGGGAATTAAAAGAACTTTATCAACAAAATATCCTTTAAAAGGATTCCTTTAACTCATATAAAACTGGGTTAGGGAGCAAGCACGTGTGCGACCCTTTGCAGAAGGGACTGGGGAACAGAGCAGACCCCAACAGGAGGGGCGGGCAGCGGGAAGGCGGCTCAGCAACTGCAGCCACGGCAGCCTACTCCGTCAGAGCTGCATGGCGGACTGCTGCAGGGGCAGCGCTGCGACATTACAGCAGCACGCTTCCAGAAGGACACACGTCAGCATTGGAAACAAGGGCCACTGCAAGCCCCTAAATACCACAGGTAAAGCCCTCGCACTCAAGTCAACTAAAGTTTTACTGCTAACATTGCCAGGACCAGGACTGCAGCCTAAAAGCTGTGGTTCACCACTCATCTCAATTACGTTAAAAGTGCAGTTTGGAGGCCAGGTGCCCATTCTGAGGACTGGTTTAAAATGCCCCTCTCAAAGAAAAAGGGAACAGCAGCTTCATTCGTTTTTTTCCCAGTGCTTGAGAGAGTCATTAATACTGTAAGAATTCCGTATGTGTATCTGCAGAAATAACTGCAATCAAGCGTAATTTTGGGTATCTGCTGCTGGTCATCTTGGCTTTGTGATTGTGGGGTTCCCTCCCTCCTGCCCCCTTTTTTTTTCCTTTCTTAATTACTAGTCATCAAGAAGACTTTGGTTATTAAGAAGCTTGAAAATCTGCAGAATAAACCACTATGTCTTTTTACACTCTCGAATAAGCCTGCTATACAATACCTGTGAAGCTCAAGTCAATGTGATAGAATTTTTATGACTGAGGGCAACTGTAATCATTTAAATTAAATTAAGGATCTGGCTGCTAAATGAGATTAAGAACACACAAGCAGATTAGAAAATATTGAAGTAGCACAGATTACTTCTATCATTTTAGTTTTAGGTAAAGCAAAATCATAGCTGATCACCAAACTTTGTCAGCCACATCAAACTTCGCCCCTCACACCAACTGCAATTATCAAATCAGAGATTGCAAAACTTGCATAGCTCTAGATGAGAAAGTTAAAATTTGGCATGCATAAAAATCAGCACTGCAAACAAGTCATACTTACTGCATTCTGTTGCAAAAAGAAATTACATAAACTGCAGTCAGTACTCATACTACTTCTATAACAACACAGAATACATCTATTAGCATTTATTTAGTGTACCAAGTAGATCAGCCTTTTTATCCGACTCATATTATATTTTATGTCATTGAAAGTGTGAAGCACTACATAAATGTTATGTGTTACTACTTTGTAGATGAGTACATCTTTAGGTACTAGCCAAAGATTATCAAATAAACCCAGGGATTCAGGCATGTCAGAGTGTAACACAGAACAGCATTCTTGCACTGTCACACCTCTAAGTCACCATGTATCTTTTGTCTCAGTAAAGGGCAAGCAGAATGGGGAAGGGAAGAGGAAGGAGAAAGAATGAGTAAAAGTTTGACACATTCAAATAAGGCTATCACTTTAGATATGTTGAGTTTCAAGCAAAAGAACCCCAACTGACACATCACCTTGACAAAGAGGAAGGGTAAAATACACTCTGCAACCTCCTGCCAGGCACATGCCACCCAACACAGAAAGGCAGTTTCTCCAACAGACCATGTTACTCTGATTACAAGAACTGCAGGACTTTTTGCTCACATACTATACAAAGTCTTCGTCTTCAGAGGAGGATGGAAACTGAACTGCACATCAAATTAAACCATCTAACTAAAATGTCGTTAACAATACATTAAAGTAATTGCTAGATGCTTTCTTGACTTGCTATAGGTCTGTGATATTTATGGTTTGCCAAAGAAAGGCAAACCAAAATACAAGGAGTTCTTCACAAATCACTCACTTTAAGCTATAAAATTCTATTTGACATCGCCAAGCCACTGAAAATTGCTATTCCAGGAAAGTCGTCATTGAAGAGCAGTAGTGATTTTGGTCTTTATGTACGATACAGAGCAAAAGGCTAACAGTTAATTACAGAAAAGAAGATGAGGAAAAAATTTAACTACTGAAATTCTCAAAACACTTAACTCTGAACAGACTAGAAGACATTTGGTAAACTAAATACACTTCAGAAACAGGTATTTCCTACAGGTTTTAAGAAACACTGTATAAAAAAATTATTAGAGTGGTTATCTCTGGACGTATCTGAATAAGGCAACAGAGATTCTGTGAATTTATTCTCCCCTACTGCGTATCTATAGTTTTTTATTATGTGAGGGCTTCACAAATCATAGGTGAATGCTCACAAATTAGTTGTCCCCCAATATTTTAATGTAGGCTCCTAGAAATTTGTATGGAAGAACTAGAAGGGATCTAAAGAACTTTTGACATCGGTTTTTAGAAGACAACAGAGAATGGTTAATAACAGTGACAGCACATCACTAATTCAGGAGAAATAGGCTGGGCGGACCCAGCCATCAAGAGACTGTACTTGCTCCTTATGCTGGCATTAAATGCCAGAAAGGGTTTTGACAAACACAGAAGCAGCACTGTCAGACCCAAGATTTCAGGAAGAGTTAGTACATTCAAATATTCTTAGGAAATTCTGGGATAAAATATATTTAAGCCCAGCACTTTTCAAATGTTGAAGAGTCTCAGCTTCACTTCCAGGCTGTAATTCTGCTGCTTTAATGTTGAAAGCACCACTGCAATCTCTGCATTTTTATAGCAGCATTTCAAACTATCCCTTTGAAATCACTGTGAAATACAAAATGTAACCTTTGGGGAAGAAAAAACCACTCCATCTCTCAAATTAAATTAAAGGTCCTAGGAAACAGAATGTCACCTGAGATAGACTTAAAGTCATGTCAAATTTATAGATACAGATCAACCAACCACCCTCAGCTTATCCTCTCAATCTTTTATCAGGCGCAACAATAAATTTAGACAAGTAGAAAAATTCACTGACAAAAATCAAAGCCTACTTCACCATGTTTTCACTTCACAAATAATGGTGTCTTGCTCAAAGTTTTATTCTTTATTAACCTTCAGACTACTGGGCACTGGGGCTGCATTTCAAGAACAGCAAGTTTTTGAACGCTAAAAAATTCTGCTCCATGCAAAAATATAGCGCTTACATAAACCAGGAGACCACAATGTTGTACTCAGGTTGTCAGAGTCAACCATGAAAAGATAAAAAGTTCTAGTTTTGAACCACTGCTATTACATGAATTACATAGAGGTGCTTGAAAGTCTAAGGAAAATATTTTTTGTTCCTTGATATTTCACGTAATTTCTTTTTTGGAAGATTCCAGTCATGTGAATCATGGAATTATCAGAAAAAACATATATAGAATCACAGTATGATTTAGGTTGGAAAAGACCTTTAAGAGCAAGTCCAACTGTAAAATTAACACTGCTAATTTCACCACTAAACCATGTCCCTAAGCGACATGTATATATGTCTTTTAAATACCTCCAGGGATGATGACACAACCACTTCCCTGGGCACCCTGTTCCAATACTTGACAAACCTTTCAGTGAAAAAATGTTTCCTAATATCCAACCTAAGCCTCCCATGGCACAACTTGAGGCTGTTCTCTTTTGTCCTATTGCTTGTTACTAGGGTCACCCATCGCTACAACCTCCTTTCAGGTAGTTGTAGAGAGTGATAAGGTTTGTCGTCAGCCTTCTTTTCTCCAGGCTAAACAATGCCAGTTCCCTCAGCTGCTCCTTATAAGGCTTGTGCTCTTGACACTTCACCAGCTGCTTTGAACTTATGGATGTTCCTGATCTTATACATTGTTATACCAATAGCAAACAAACAAACAAACGAACAGGCTAAAAGTCTCTTAGTGGTCTCAGGCAGAAATGTCTCAATATGCTGATGCTGAATGTCGTTTCTTGCTCTAGAATTATGAACACAAAATATCTGAAACAGGGCATTTTCCTAGGAAACCGAACTACCTTCTAAACTTCTCTCCCCATAGAGAATTCAAATTCACTTTTGAGTACCCAATTTCCAGTGATTTCCAGAGACACTGAAGCAACTAAAATGCCTACTGAAAACTGAAAACTAGGAATTGTTCCATACTAGTAGGTAGGAATAAATTCTTATCTTCCACCCACCTATGTCACCTGCCTAATAAAGTCCAAGTTTGAGCGTTTCATTTTCTTGTGTCCTTTCCACTTCAATGTTTTCCCCAAATTAAGCAGATTTTGTTGATCCAAATCTACAGACTTGGCTATATCATCAGTATAACACCTATGCAAAGTGTTTCTCAATATTTCCTCTTCCTTCTTAATCTTTCATCACACTAGTTCTTGTTGAGAACCAATTAAAAAAAAAAATCTACACTTTGCTCAGTCTACAGCCACACTGACAAAAAGTTGTTCAGCAACACCTTTTCAAACACCTTCTGTGAACACATACAACTAAAAAGTACATGAGAGGTATTTAAGGGAAAATCCAAACATTGCAAGTGATGAGACTGACTGTTGAAATCAACAAAACCAATGCCATTAAAATTAACTTTTTATTCAATATGGGGGGGGGGGAAGATATACAGAGACTGATGCTTTTGCTCAAACACATACAGTCCCAGAAAGTAACATTTTTCAACATCAGTGAAGCCCCAGGCATCAGTCTCTGACCTCTCCCTAACATCAGCAGGTGATCCCAGGTAGTTCCATCAGGCCCCTAGATTACTACAGAGACTCCTAGAGAAAAAGCCAGATGGTAAAAATAATGATGATAAAAGACCAACACGCTCGCTTCACTGCAATGAATGGTGAAACCAACCAGCAAATTTAATTTATATTCTACTGTGGTGTCTGAGGATAGGGATTTTTATGTAGGACCACAGAAGCATAAAGTTTATGAGATGAAGGTAAGAAATATAAATGACAGAAAATGAAAATTAGTAAAATGGGGAAAGTGCATATAAAGAAAATGAATTTTTAATTTTAAATGAAATTTTTATCTTAGAAAGCAATAAGCTACATGTGACCTAGTTATAAGATTTTTAAAAGATTTTTTCCCAAGTTAGTGAAGATACGTTATTAATATTTGTATCTCTTACTTTTTTCTTTACATATACAAATATTTGAGTAATCCAACTTACTTGAAAAATATCTCATGTAAACTGGAATAAGTTCTGTGCTTTTGTGTAAATATCTCTATAGGCAAAGAACCAGAGAAGCATTATCATTCAACCCTAAGCATTCCATGTATATGGAATCAAACTGTGTTTCACCGTATCTAATGGAAACAAGAAAGATACATGCAAAATCTTCAGGGATTATCCACTTTCCATTACTTGCATAGCACAACCAACTTCAGTCCTTATTGATGCTACTGACACTGGTAGAGAACCAGGCAGTCTGAAATCCATCTTGCTCTCAGCTGTGGTGTCCAGACACACAGGTCTAAACCAAATTTGCAGTTAAAAGGGCAGGAAACTACAGGCAATCCAGTGCACGCAATGCATGCGTGATCCATGGGGAAACCCAGGTACAATCACTTCAACAAACTCAACCTGACAAGTTGCAGCCCTGGAACAAGAGGAATTACAAACAGGCAAGAATCTACTACACAATCACATCCATTCCTCTCCTAAGACAGAATAGCTGCTGCAGGGCAAAATGTTCTTCTCAGAACCTAAAGCAGAGCATTTCTGTATATTTGCTCCAGCATTTCAAGTATTTCCTCTGTTGAAAACAGCCAGCCAATGGGATTTACTTCATAAACCTGCATTTTGCAAAATAAGCCTCTCTAAATACTTAAATTGTACTGGGATTAATTAAACGGTGATTAACTTCCTGGGATGCACCTCTGCTTCTGAGCACTCTAGCATTTAAGGAAATGATTGCTTTAACTGTCTTTTAAAATCTCCATAGCACCTAGAAGTCCAACCAAGGGTCACCCCTTGTAAAGCTCCACTCTTTCATAACACTTGCCAGCAGATGTAGTTCATCAATTAAAGATTAAAAACTCAGTTCTCCTCTTTCACACCAGACTGGGCTTCGCCCTGTGCAATCAGATTGAATAGAGGGCTGGGAACACACATTTTGGCACTGATACTCGCCAGTATATGATACGCTGATGGGCATCAGAAAAGGGTTGAACAATTTTGAAAAGGAAATCTGTTGTAAGGTAGAGTGCCTAGAAATTACAGTCTGGAGATTAAAGCAACTACCAGGACAACAGATATCCATGGCTGAGTTAGAGCCAAAGTCAAGACACGAATGAAGAAAGGGTCCCCAGAGCCTAACAAGATGAAGATAACAATATCCCGATAAGCCAATTTTCTCCATATGCTTTTTCTCCCCTTCTTATAAATTGTCTTTCTAGTAAATAACTAGACTCTTCTCCAGGAAAGTCACTCTTGGGTGGTAGGGTGGAAGGGGCAGAGGGGAAGTCTCTGGGCCAGCAGCAATCTCTCAGCATGCTCTGCAACTGTAATTTCCTTCATGTAATGAACAGCACAGAAAAAGGCAAAGCAACTATTCAGCAACTGGACCGAGATGTCATACAGGTTTATGGTAAAAGTGGAAATACCTCCCTGATTTTTTCATGCCTTAAATGTCTCAAAAGGTATTTTCAATGTTTACTCCTTCCTCATTTGGTTACCTCCCTCTAGAAACAGATAATAGCCACAAGTATGAACACGTAAGTATAATGAAACTGCATTCTTCATATTTCTAAGGGATTCCCTCAATAAAGGCGTTAGCATTTTACCAATGTCCAGATGACAGGTTACATGCAATATGACCAAGCTTCTTTCCATCACAAGGGCCGTCTACACACAAGAAACAAGCTAATTGCCATAAATAAATAGAAGTACTGTCAAAGTGCATCACAGACTGTGAGAAATGGACCTGGTTTTACTGCTGCGTGGCTTGTTTGGCGCTCTTGTTTGTGTATTTTTATTTACCGATGGGTTTTATGCAGAATGTGATGGATGCTGCCATGTCTTTGCATGTTCTTGTGTACCTGGAGTAAAAGGAGTTGGTAAGATGCTGTCCCAAAGACAAGGCATTCACATCACCCCAGGTCAATCCTCAGCAGACATCTGAGGGCCAAATGGAAACAGCCCTTCTCTTTCTGCAGCCTTTACTTTTGCAGCTGTTTCCCCAACGCAGTCCCACTTCTTGTCAGGTTGAAATACATGGAACAAACTGCTCTGCCAAGGACTTGAGCAGAAAAAGCATTCGTAGTCTCAAAAATTGTCTTCGTGTGGCCTGGCATATTTCAAGAATAAGCCTTGTTTGGCAGCCTTAAGTTTCATAAAACTACACTCCAAATCATTAGCTTCATTGTATGGACTAGCTACATAGTGGTGCCTGAAAATTCAGAATCAAGCCTTTAAGCCAACTAACCCAGACAGACATTTTTATCTCTGAAGGCTAGGCAGGGTAAAATAGTCACCCTTGCTGCATGACATTCGTTTTCATGTACCCTAGCCCTCATCTACACAAGAAATGTACACAACAGAAAATCAAATGTTCAAACCAAACAAAACAAGTCTTCTGTTCATCTCTGTTGAAACCTACCAGGCCCTCGATCATCTGCCTTCTAGAGCCTTCATTTCTTTCCCATAAGACCCATCCCTTCCACAACCCTACCCTGACATTTTGCAGAGATGCGGAAACTGCTTCTGCCCCAAAATACATAATGAAACGTAGACTCAAATGGGACCAGCCCTAAACCTACTCCAGGAAGTCTGCAATCGAGTTGGTTCTGAAATTCCCAGTGCCGCCAGCCATCATCCCTGACCCATCTCAAATCACAGTCTAGACTGCAGACTGACTACGCATGCAGCTGCTCAAAAACGTAGATAAACATACTTGGAGCAATTAGTGTCAGGCTTCAGTCCATTGCTCAATCTCCAGCAGTGTTACACAACCAACCTGGCCTGCACACTAATCTGCGTCCCTAAATCCTTGACCATTGACAATCCACACAGAGACACTCAAAATTTCAGCATTTTGCTTTCAAAACATTCAGTCCCAGCATACAGCTTACCACACAAGGCATGGCAGGATTCAAAAATAAACACAGCTTTACAGTACCTATTCTGTGGATTGTTTAGCCAAGCTTGCTGTTGACATCTGCCAAACCCACAGAGGCTGAGGATTATCAATAGATTTAAATTCTCTAATCTGAATTTTTGGACAGCCAAGTCCTTAAATCTGCTTTCTTGGATAGCTATTAGGTTTGTCCTAAAAATGGTTTTGTGCTCGATAAAAATACCAGCGGAAACCAAATCCCAAAGAGTATACGCCAGTGTTATCAATACTCCAGTGTCTGTCTTTCGCTAAGTTTCAAGAAACCTCCAGTTGATTTGTAAATTAACTTCAGCTTAAACTGCAACAAACTGTAGAAATTACATTGAACAGTAAATAATCTTTCAAAAATAGATGAAAAAAAGATCTCATTTATAGAAGCTTCAATTTGCATGTAATAGAATAAGACTGCTATTGTCATCAGAAGGTGAAGCGTAGGATCTTTCAGAATGGTAAATCTGGATTTCTTTACTCTTCTTACAGGCAAAACTGTAGGATGATCTAAGGAATCATCCTAAATAGGAATAAGGCCCAAGAAATATTGGCTGCCCTGCCCATCATGAAACAAAACAAAAACCTCAAAAATCTGTAGCAAACTAATGTCTTTGCAGTGGAAGCAGACTGGTCTGTAATGTATTCCAATAACTTTTAAGTGAGAACCTCAGGACAAAACAGGTAAACTAGAATATCATTCATATATTATTTCAGTGATCCCAAGGGGTGAGTGCAGTATTAAATGGGGGGAAAAAAACCCAAACAACCCCCAAAACAAAACACTATTCAGTAAATACATATCTTGCTACTTGGTATTAAGCATAAATATATGTGTAAATATTTAGCACATACAAAAAAACCGTACTACTACACCTTCTATGTTTTTCGATATGTTCTGTCTCCAAGGTACAAGGACACTTTAGGTCTAAGGACATGCACTAATGACAAACTTATCTGCTTCCTGAGTAGAAACATGATTAAAGTAGGCGTATTTACCTTCAGCTTATCAAATAGCTTACAAGTTTTAAATGCACAAGTTCACAGATAAAGAAGTCTTTCAAATACATTTTTGCCTAAAAACATTCTTTGTAGAGATCATGTTAGTTCTAACCTTCAAGAACAGACATGAAAGTCAAAATCTGACTTAAGAATTAGGTTCAAAAGCGAACTGCACATTTTTAGTCAGAAGTTTTAAGTGATTTATAATTAGATGGATATCGTTACTGCCATTAGCTACACCTCAGCTAATATTTTGAATGTTTAGCCATCACATTTACAAATGTACCGCACAGGAAACCGCTCCAAATTCCAGTACACTTTTCAGGGTGTAAATCCTAAGACATTATTGAATTTTCCTTGAGTTACAGTATTATACAGTGTTAAAATTTCATTCATTTATTGACTTTTAATATCATTAACTCTAAACAATATATTTTCTGTGAAGTGGTTACTTGAATTCTCAACAATATTTGGGTTTTGTAAGCATTTTCTCAAGATCTTTAATAATTTTTGTGAGATTCGACCATTTGTTACAAAACCTGACACAAAAACATTTGGCAGGCATTCTCTTAATTGACCTGACTACATGACATTCATTCAAACAACCGCAAGATCAGTTACATTTTGCCTGCACAGTGTTCATTACAGAATTATTTTACTCAATTTAAGAATTACGACATAACATCATCTTTTGTTCCAACTAGAGCTGCATAGAAAATTAATTTTGTTTTGCTTTGAAAGAAGATTTTTCTTTTGATTCAATTGAGAATAAGTCAGCAGTTTCTGATTATAAATTTAACCTGTCTGGAAACACAGAGATAGCTAAGTGGGTAGTACTGGAAATACAGCTGATTCAGGATTTTCTGATGGATTGTTTCTCTGTCATTCATCCTTTGAATTACAGTACTGCCACACAGTCCCAATACCAGTAACTGTACTAGCTACCTCTAGGAACCAATCAAGTTTCTGTTTCAAACACCTTTAAATTAAAACATGGTATAATACAAGCCATGTATGTTTCTGGCATACTACCTGAATTTCATTTTGAATGTTCAGAAATAATTCCATTAATATTCCATTAATTAATTCAGACACAATTCCATTATTTCTGTGACAATGAACTAAGCTGCTTGGCTACTGCTCTCACCACAGGTCTTAACTTATGAGAGGAAGAGTCCTGTCTTCGTCTTGTATGAATGTACTGATGAATTTCATCCTCAAGTCACAAGGCAAACCTTTCCCACCTTTTCCAGCAGAACCAATACTCAGCATTTAAAGGAGTGAACAGTAACTACCCACACCATTTTAAAGCTTTTGAGTTTGTATGACTTGGGAAAGCTGTATTGTAATTCAGTATCCAAGGTAAGTGAAGAGAGTCTTGTTTTTTCATTTTTCTTCTGCAAAACTACGTCTCCTGTACTCATCTACTTACTTATGACCTTCTAAGATGTTGAACTCCTACAAAAATAGAAAATTACATGCAAGAAACAACCTTGTTTCTGCAGCTCCATCCCACAAACACAATTACTCAGCTGGCTTGTGTGCTAGTTGCAAGGTTCCGTCTCCCACCTCACCCAACATGTTTATCCTTAATCAAACATAAAAGAAAGAGCTAATGAAAACAAGAGTCCTGCCCGAAGATGCCAGCAGTACCATTCCAGTGTCCTGCTCTCTAAAGGTACACCAAGGACCAGCTCCATAGATCCAGCACCAAGACCTCCATTCAGCCATCTGACCGCTTGCAATATATTTTCATAAATATGATCTTATGTTTAATGCAAACAATAGAACCTAGCTTAGTAAACCCTTGACGCAAGTCTCAGCTTTTGTTTTTCGTCTTCATAGGGGTATTTTCATTTGCACATACTTTGATGTTATGCTTCTGAAATAAAACTTACACCACCCTCCCATATAATAATTACTCTTGTCTGAATTATTCCCATCTTCTACACAGTCGAAACATGCTCCCTGGATTTTCAAGAAGGATGTAGGGAAGTGGGTAAGGATTCCAAGTTTTGTACTGATTTTCTCCCCAGTTGAGTTTCTAGTTTAAACACTACATACAGTTTCCAACCAAGATCTATAAATCTCTTAAAACAAACTGTCAGAGTAAAGTTTATTAAAACTACCTCTGTAACGCAACTAAAAATTCATTGTTGGTTGGTTTTGTTTCAGAACATCGCCAGTCTAAAAATACTATCATAAACAAACAGCAGTGAGCCACAGATCATTAGCTAGGAATTGGTACAGAATATTTATCTAAGTGAATCGAGATGAAATGGAATATAATTCCTTGTTTAATTTTGACAGGAAAAAATGTATGGTTTTTGTTGTCTTTTTTAAAGGATCCAAAGCTTGTTCAAAGGCATCCACAAAATGCCTCAGGGCAGGGCAGAACTGATACTGCCAGAGTTTCTCTTATGCTCAGAATGTATGTCACAACAAAATATATTTAGTTTACCCATCATAAATATTTATTTACCTATGGTGTAAAAAATGTAAGTTGGGCTTTCATAAATTTTTGCTTAGTTTACCAGACTTGCTACTCTTTGGCTCACTTTTCCAGTGGGTTTTTTTTTTTTTGTCAGGAATGACACACTTGATTCAAATTATGTGTATTCTGACTACACATTCATGAACTCCTCTACTAAGCTTTAACAACAACTCTTATGTTAAACGTTTAGCATTATAAAGGTCTTACCTCAAAAATTTCAAAGCCATAGATGTCCAACACCCCCATTACCTTCTTTCTCACTTTAGTTTGTGCCTTTAAAAAAATCCCCAAACATTGAGTCAGTACCAGTACATTTCATACTTAGGAATCAAAAAAACTAATGTATCTCATAAGCAGGCTGTCAAATTCTGTGAACTAAAATGTTAAGCATGGTTTCCCAATATACACTTAACATGACTATTTCTGTTTGTTGAGCTATTATGACTATTTCAATTTGTTGAGCTGTGATACAGTTATTCACCTGTATCATATGTAACACTGTACAACCATGAAAAATGAAATTGCCAAATACACTAATTTAAAGGCTTTCCATTGATTTTTTTTTTTACAGGCACAAAACAACAATACCTTAATGCTCTCATTGATTCTGGTAACAAGCCAAGAAAACAGTCGACTGTACAAATTCTTTGCCAGAGCATCACGGGCATAGTAAGCCTAAACAGAAGAAAGAAGGAAAACGTTACAAATGCTGAGCTAATCAAACATGTAATGTTACTGTCGTATCTTAAAGGTGCTATGAACAGAGTGAGAACGCCTCGCGCAGCAGTGTGTCTGCCTAAGCAGGCACCGGAGCCAGACCAGGGGTGCAAGGACACTTCGTCAGCATCGGCGGCTTGCTCATGCACCCCTCTGCCTTCCTGGCCGTCAGCTGGCTGGAACAGCAGCCACAATCAGTGCACTTTGACTCCCTTCCTGCTCATCCGGATATCCTCTAAAGACCCACATCACCCCTCCTAATCCTAAGCAAAGGGACTTGAGCAGCTGCAGTTAGGAAAACGACATTCCTGCTAGCCTGAGCTGATGAGGCCCAGGTGGCAATCGCATCAGCTCTGCAGCACTACAGAAAGCTAAACTGCCAGCAAAGGTTCTTCAGCAGCCTGGGGCGTACAACTCACATGAAATTACACCGGTTGCTCTAAACAAAAACAGTCTGCCACAGTACTTTCAACACGCGTTTTGCGCAGAACTGTTTCATCTTTTCATTCTCTGCAACGTTCTTCTACCCCTCATCTTTTTGACGTAATTCACACATAAAATAAAAACAATCAGTATACCTGAACACTTAGAAACTGCTGAAGAAAAAACACACTTATGCTAGTGATACGTTTTATTCAGTACAGCCTCCTGTAGTTTTTATTTGGGCAGTTATGGTTTAGTCATGTAGAACAAATTGCCACTTAAAACGATTCTTTCCTTTAAAATCACGGCCTCTTTTTACCTGAGCCACGTTTAGTGTTGTGGAAACTTTCTCTTGCTTGGCTTCAACTGTCCGGAAGCTGAAAGCTCTTTCCAATACGGACTGGTCTATACCCGTCAACTCGCAGATTTCCTTGAGTTCTAGCATGAAAAAACACAGTAAGTATAATGAATCCTTTTGTTTCTTTGCTTTTTCTTCCCCCAAAGTATTAGCTTTTAAGTAGTTCAGTATTTACCCAAAACAAATTTTGTTCAACAGAGGTGTCCCCCATCCACACTCTCTCCCCGCTACCCTGCCAAGCAAAGTTTTTAAAAAAATGCATAGCATGAGGTAACAGAGTTATTAGTTTGAAAGCACTTTCTATTTGATTATTTTTGTGAAGAAATTTGTCTTCCGTGTATCACAGACTACTTTTCATGACAAAAACTTTCAAACGGAAATGAATGAACTTTCAAACTGCATGAACTGCAAAAACATGACCAAATGAATCTGATACTACAGACAGAAATATCCTACTACAAAAGAACTAAAAGCCTCAACTGAAGAATAACAAAGCAGTTACAGAAACACATAGTACCATTTAACATGTCAGAAGAAAGCGGGGAAAAAAGAAAACAATCACTTCTGGAATTTCAAACAGAGTGACAGAAATTGCGCAGAATTCAACACCTATTTGCCTGCAGGTGAGTTCTGGAGACAAATTAATTTAATTAATCTGTAAGGATATTGTATGTCTACAGAAACTACAAAATTAATAATGACTTCAGACAAACTGGTGTTTTTCCTCCCACTAATCTCACCTTACCATTTTTATCTTTGATTTTACTTTCATCTAAGCCATTCACACGAGATTCAGGCTTAAATTCAATATTTCCCAACTTCAGAACGGCTGCCACCACTTCAAAAACAGACTGTGTTTCATGATCCATAAAACCAACAATCTGCATTGCATTCTGTAAAGGGGACAGATGAAATTATGAAATAAAAGAATCTACATTTAAACAGATCATACTCGCAAAATTCACCATTTATCTGTATTAACATAAACTAGAAATGTTTTATGAACACTTCTGCTACAAAAAGAACATGATATAATTACTATGCTTAGATAAGTAAGGTTTTTTTAATATAAAAGACAAGTTAAAGAAGATCTGGTAATCAAGACGGCACGTCAGTCCAGTCCACTTCTAGTTTATGGGTTTCTAAAATGCAGTACTTCTTTTAGCCACTTAATTTAGTTTAAAACCCAACTCAATTTTTCAGTGTCAAATGAACAGGTACTGCTGTCTTCTCAGTCCAGTCTGTTCCTCTAAAAGCAAGTAACTTTTAGAATCTAAATTTGCATACACTGGGTAACAGGGTCCTGTATTATTCCCGTCCCTGAGCACAACCAAGGAAAAACACCATAGTAAATCATCTTAAGAAACCAAGCTCTGTTTTTCTTTCGACTCGATGAGCATCACCTGGTTCACGAAGCTCAGTCGCTGCCATCATAAGCAACTACACAATATAACCTCTTCCATGATCTGATCAAGGGGTCTGGGCTTTTTCTTTTCCCTTTCTTTTCCCCCCTTCTTTTCTCACTTTTTTGTTTTTCTTCCCACTAGAACACTCCAGAAACTTGGATTTTCCAGTTGTAGCTAAGCTTCCCTGTGCCAACACTCTATACCCTGGCATGAAGACTGGAAATGACTCCGAAAAGATGGCCCCCCCAGCCCAGTGTGAATGGCCAGACCAAGGGCATAAGAACCCTGCATTAGCGTTGAGCCCTTCTACAGTTTACACCCAACTCCTGTTACTTCTTACCCTAACTGTTCTGAAGTTTGCAGCGTCATCCACTCCATTCACTTTGGCAGAATCAAGGCCCAGGTAGTTGTATCTGCTGAAGTCCCGCTCCAGTTTGAGTTTGCCTAATAAATAAAATAAAGATATAACTAGTAACAGCATTCTTGTTAGTAGCTCTTATCTCAGATCTAGTATTGTCAAGAACTGTTGTTATTAGTAGGATTAAGTTTTCTTTAAGGATCTTTGAATTACAAGCCTTCTGAATAAGAACAGATTTTCTTCTTGTTTATAATACATTGCAAAGCCAATTCTCACTCAGGTATCTGGATAATACCAAACCATATATTTACTTCAGGAATTACTATTGCCGCTACCACCAATAATTTGAAAAATGAATCAGTATCACATTTCCCACAAAAGATGACGTGTGTGGAACAGCACATTAAATATTAAGAAGACTCATATCTGAAAATGGCACAAGGGCAACACTTACAGAGGAAGTCTTCCGAGGCACCAGACAGTATCTGATAGAAAATGTGAAAGTTTCTTTCGCCTCTTGGCTGCTTAACAACACGAGACTTCTCTAGAAGATCTAAACAAACAAACAAAATCTCACAGCGTCAGGGAAAGAGAGTTGGAGCAAAACACTTTAATATGAATATAATCCCCCATCATTTTCTCTTTCATTGCTTTATATCATCAGTAACAAATTAGGAGATGACAAATGGTAGGCACAACCTTAGCACAACGTATCAAATTAGTACATATTTCTCACATAAGTTACTACAGCCAGCTGCAAGCCCTGTACACTTCTAAATGCTGCAGTCTATGAGCTGCAAAGAAAACTCAGGTCAGGGAAGCAACGTGTTCAAAAGATGTAAACCGATTTACAGTACCTCCACAAAGTTAAGATTTGGTGAGAATGATTGTATGGGTGAAGTTTAAAAAAAAACCTGAAATGTTAAAATGCTAAGCATATGAAAGATGGGTAAATGAAAGGGGGAAGCCAAATAAAGAAAGAATTTGAACTGAATAATCTTGCCGTACTTCATGATCTTCAGGTGCATCAAACTATGAAATAATTCCCAATGGAATTGGGAAAGACAGATGAACAGAAGATCCATCATAAGACATTTTAAATGCAATGGAAAAGCAGCACTTTGAAAAGCATCACTGTACTGATCGAGTAGCTCGACAAGAAGATTGCTTCATCCACCGCTGTTAGTGATGAGCACATTTCTAAGCCTTACCAACAAGGGTAGGAATCCAGGCAGACAGCAGAAGCGGACTGACTTGTAACACATTGCAGCACTTCAGAATCTACATCATATTGACTATGGAGGTGACAAAAAAGGTGGTTCAGCCTGTACCACACTGAAAGGCTGCAGTCCCCAGCGTACCGTGAGAGGTCAGGGGGATGTGGTAAGAGAACCTTTGGACAAGTATCAGTGTCACTCACTGCTTTCATTAAAAAAAAAAATGTTTTTCCTTCTTTTCTCAGTGGCACACAAGGGCTTCACGCCATTTTTCCAGATAGCAAACCCATGGTTTCCAGTATGCTCTTAAGCTACGTTACATGAAGACAGAGACATTCAGTGCCGCATTCCGAGTGCACAGCAAAGGAGTTCCCCATGCCCCTTCTGCTACCTACCCACCACAGCTTGTTCTGACTGGGGTCAAATTCAAAGCTGTGCCCGTGCAAGAAGAAAGCTCCAAAAGGGAAATTACCACAGCTTGGGTGTCATGCTTCGGAATAGCTACCACAAAGCCGAGATGAAGCTTTCACAAAGGTAAAACACAGGGAACACCAATCCGTTTAAGAACACGTGGGGTTGCTAAACACTTCTCCTGCCTGGCTGCTGTAATATCCAATGTGTATTCTACTATACCTTTTCTCAAATTTTCATTTCCGCTGAAACCGAGCCAGTTTAGTCTTATAAATCCAGAAAGTTATAGGAGGTGCTCAGTGCAGCCCTCCAGCCCTGCCACAGAGGAGCAGCTGGGGAGCGGGTGTCTGCGCTAGGCTGCAGGCCCCACGCTCTGCCAGCTTTCTGGCATGCCAGGGCTAAGCCTGAGAGTGAGCATCTGCCCTGCGGTTTGCTCCATGAGCAGAGGAGCAAGGAGAAGTGTCATGGAGCACACTCATGTTTTCGCTAGCTACAGACAGCATGTTGTGCCTGTGTTGCCCACTGTAATTATCTAAGCTTACACTCCTCCTCATGGAATAGAAACCAAAGACCAAACTTCAACCCACAAAATTTTACGAGCCCTAGGAGGCCCTCCTCCAAATAAACTACAGCAAGACAGACTCAAAATTAATTTCTGCTCTAATAATTAGCCAGTGACAACAATGACAAAATTCAAACAGTATTATTAATCCTCTGGCTGGCTTATAGTAGGACAAGTTTAAAGTATTTTACAGACCTGCTGAAATATGTTATTCCATAAACGTGCAATCGCCTGAGAGAAGAACTGTACACCAGTGCAGCAGGTGATAGTGAATGGAGCTCCTACTGACCAGAGCATCTGACTGTATGAAGACAAATACCTCTTCACTGCCGAATGTGCTGTGTGACCACGTCAGAACTTTAGCCTTATTTGAATAGACATTTGTGTTTTTCTAAGTCAGTAACTCTACAGCCTCCTTCCTTCCAAAGGTGGCTGTTCCGGCACCTGGAAGCTTTGCACATCCCAATGACAGAGCACATCCAAAATACACTCAAACAAGTGGCTGTCACATCTTGCCAGCAGCTCATATTTACATTAGGATGGGGCAGGTTACAGATTTCCACTTCTGCTTTTTCCATTTCATTGGCAACTTTTTTTCCAAAAAAATCAGAGATGATGGTTGACACTATGTCAGAAAGGCATAGATCAGAAGGTATAGCTCTCACCAGCAGCCTAGCGTGCAACCTCTCTGCCTCTGACTTCACCTAAGGTTGAGGCTCACCTCCTTGAGCTGTGGTTCAAACTTGGAGTCCTATTTAGTTAGCCTAACTATCCAGTTAGCTAGCCAAACTATCAGATACCTGATCCTCTCTCTAGTTTTTAATTCCTAAGTGAAAGGGAGAGGCCGGTCTACCATCCAAGTGTTACTACTTGGGCCGAGAAAGGCCAGGTGAGCGCCAGGCAGTTCAGAATCACACTGGCTGTTAGAGATTCTCAAGTGAAGTGTTGGAACGGATCACTGCCAAATTTAATGTAAAAGAAATAAACAATGTCAGCTCCCACGGTGACTACATACACTCCAGGAAATGGCTGTATTTCCAAAGCATGTTGAAGCAATGCAGTTTCTAAAGTGCTTTGGCTTATTTGGGTTTGAAAATATTCTATATATAAATTTACTTCAATGCTCTCATAAAAGCCTAGCTACATATCCTGGCAAAATATGATATGTAAGCCTTCTAATCACATGCATGCCTCTAGCAGACTTAACAGTTTCTTGAGCCTATGTTAAATGAGTCATGTTAGAAGGATAACTGCCTTGGATTTTTCACCACAGTTTATCTTATTTATATATTTCTAGAAGCAAAGAGGTTAACTAATTAAGTCAGCTTTCCAAAGTCCCAATATTGTCTACTCTGTCAGCCTTTGTAATTGAGGTAAAAGGCTCCAGAAAGCAGTTAGTGATAGAAAATCAGGAGTTTACCTTTAACAAAGCAGCTGCTACCAATTCTTTTTAAATCTGCATTAATTTTCTGCCTTTCGTTTTTTTCTTTTCTTTATGACCACATGCAGACTGAAATCGGACTGCTAGAAAAAATTCAGACCATCTGCCCTACTCTTAGGAAAGTTCTTCCCTTTGTTTGCCCTAATTAGGATTTTAATACATCGACCAAATATATTTTCCTTAAAGAAACTACTGTACAAACAGTAACTTTTGTGGTAAGTCTCACATGATTACAAATTCTGTGGATCGAACAGTCAAAAGAGAAGACACAAAAACGCACATCAGACTCCTGCTTGCATCCGCTTGGTAATTCTCTTTACAGTGGCATCTGTGGACAGATGGTGCTTATCTATATGAAAACACACACACAAGCAAAACCCCCTAAACTCTATACATATTACATTTTGTTATATATTCTGTATAAATTCTGTATAGAGACTATACAGAATTATCTAGAGAGAACATACACAATCACATATGGTGTATTTATGGATTAGGTATTCTTCTGCATTATCTAACAATGCTTCTGCTTGAAGTGAAACTTTTAACATATTGTGTGTGTCCAAAGCAATTGAATTTTTACAATTGCTTTGGAAAGGTCCACCCTGGAAATAATTCTTAAATCAGATTGTTTGAATATCCATTGATTCAGATTACTCAAAATCCAAATACATCCCTCAGGTTCTGAAGACTACTTGTTATTCCTAGATAACAGTTGTTTAAATGCAAGAGTGTAAGCATCCTGCTAAACCATTCAACTGAACTCAACCTAAAAAAAAAAAAAAAAAAAAAAAAAAA
>VZSC01013692.1:433084-459992 GCA_013398225.1 Steatornis caripensis | reverse complement strand
AAAAAAAAAAAAAAAAAAAAAAAAAAAGATGCTGAATACTTCTGCAAACTCTAATGTACAAATCTACATAATTTTGTTTTGGTTACTTGACCCATGAACTTGACCAATGCAGAAAAATGTAGGATATCTGTGTGTCTCTAAATATACTAGAAATTGAATCAACATTCAAGAAAGGAATAAGTAAACATTACGAACAAAAAATAACATTACCTTGGTACATTCTGAATAATCCAGCAAAAGTTTTAGTCATAGTTTCTTCAGCTGGTGATGACCAAAGACCTCTTTAGCTATTCAACCAAAGTTACAGAACAACTTCTACTCATGGAAGCTTGTCTCTATGCCCACATTACTTAAATTATGTTTTCTGTTTTCCTACATTGATTCTTCAGCTGTCATTAAAAAAAAGTCGCTGATGAAAAAGAAAATAAAGTACTGATTTCTCAGGAATTTTTCCCCGTTGTTCCCACCAAGTTTATAATAATGTTCTCTTGAATGAAATGATCCATAATTGTATCAAACAAAAACTACTATCTCGGCAGTATGTGCAGGGAAAATACAATGATTGCACAATTTTAAGGGTGTTAAATCCTGATTACTCAAGTGATAAATGATGTTTAAAAATGAGCTATTCAAAACATTTACTATTGTTTGTTGTTTTTTTTTTTAAAAAACACTTCCTAATTTAGACAAGGTAATTGCCTAAACGGGGGCAACTGCTAACTGAAACACCATGAAAACCACATTGGAACAAGTTAAGATCTAAAAAAAAAAAAAACCACCAACAAGAATGAGTACCTCTTTCTATAATGTCTAATTGTAAAATTTGTGTAATATTTCCCTGAGCAAAGGAAATTACTAACAGGAATCACATAACTAAAATCAACAGCCTGAGTTGTTGATTTCTCAGTAAGTGGGTAATTTTGTCTTTCAAAACGAACATACGAGTTGTAATGAAGAACAAGTTGTAAAGTTATTGCTATCGCTTTGGTAACTTAAAAAAGTTGTTGCTTTAGACAAACAACATAGGTTTCTTTCATGGTTTTGGAAAAGATGGTAAAACCAGGGCCCTTTCTTAATCACTTCTTATTCAGACTTCAAATACACTGTGCTGGTTAAAAATGGCTTTTCAAAAGCAGGCATTACATATACTGTACTTCATCTGCACCACTGTTGTCTTCTAGTTAATCATTAAATCACTGAAGGGCTTAGGCAGATTAGGAAAGATCATCTAAAGCTAAAAAGCTAGTATCTTTCTGGAGGAAAACCCCAGTGAAACATGAAAATTAAAAACTTACAAGTATTCCGGGAAAGGTACTGTAAGACTTCTAGTTTTGGAAAGGTCTAAACAACTGCAGATGTGAAGCATTTTGGACTGTACTATGCAAAACTATTTCAGCCATAAAATTTAGTGTACACAAAACCAGTCACAAAACTAATGAACCAAGTGTGCACCCAAACATCACCTGGAGTACAAAACAGATGCAGCATCCGTGGACAGGGAGTCATATTTTAGAGTTGTAAAAGCTACTGCAATTAGCACCTATTACTCTGAAAACAAACATGCCAATTTATACACAAAATACATATTACTCTGTAATTACAGAAGAACAGTAGTTTCTTTTCTATCTTTCTCCTGCTCCCAACCCCACTACACAGTGGTAGCTATAATAAATGGTAAGCTAAGAATAGTATTGATGGTTTCTGTAATTTATTTCCACAATATTACACCCACGTGAAAGCAACACTCCAACTGTCTTTCCCACAAGTGTTCTGGAAAAAAAACCTCTGAGCACATAAGAGCTGACAAGTGTTGACTGCCACAGCGGCAACCATAAACACCCTGCACGAGGACAGAAACAGCAGATACATCTTGCACTCAATTCAGTGAGAGAAAACATAAATGCAATTTACATGTTTGTAAATGCGTTTTGGAGCAGCAGCATACCTTTAAGCAGGGAGTGGTGTTTGTTATAAAACAGTGATGGGATATCTACAATCACAGGTGACCCACACAGCAAGAGTTTAGTGTTCAGGAGAGCTCACAAGAGTATTCTGGCCCTCCTAACACCACGCACGTCAAAAGGTCAGCTGTGAATGGATGAGCTGGTTGTTAGCTAGCGCTAGGGTTGTGTGCCTCACCTTACACGGGTTCCAGCATCTCCCACCCATTAGGAAAGCAAGCTGCAACTTTCACAGAAAACTAACAAAAAGAGAGGATTCGAACAACCCAGGCTTACTACATACCTCCGCTTACTCAGAACCTTCTTCACCCTCCTGCTCACCCCAACACCTCAGTGGCTCCTGACATAGGGTCAAACACATACAACACATGCTACCTGAAATAATTTTTCTTTTGTAGTCTAAGGGGAAAAAAATCCTGAATATAGAATATAAGAATATAAGAATATACTTAAAAATTGCATAAATCACACTCATCTCACATTTTTCACTCTCAGTTTCTTTTTATGACTGTACATCATGATATAGCAACGTCAAATGCCTTACAAATCAGTGCACTCGGAAGCTCTGAGCAGCCACGTAATGTACACGTAATCAGTCTATCTGTATTTTATGCTGTTAAACACAAAACTATCTTCAGTTTGGGAGCATACCATTTCTGACTTAACAGATGTTACAAACCTCTTCCATTACAGTCCCTTCCATTTTATTATTCCCATTGTAATTTTACTCAAAAGATTCACCCATCCATTTACAGCATATTACACATTTCAGATATATCAACTCCTGCCAAAGCCAATGGACTTTCCCGTGCTGCACAGGACAGACATGCAGTATGCACTGTCATGATAATTTTACCCTCTAGCTCCATCCCGTGAAAGGTTCACTTGTAGGTTATCCGTTGTCAATAAGAAGTAAGAGACCACTGAAGGGCACCAGGAGAATGGCCCAAGAGAAGGTCACAATAGCATCAGCTGCTACATGAAGGGTGGGGGCAGATTGACTAGCCTTTCACAGAGCTTCACAGCATTTCGGAGTAGGACAGAACAGACCATTTCAAACAAGACCTTTGGTTCTCTGCTTATCTTTACCAGTCTGATAAAATTAGTAGCTTATTTTCATTACCCTCTTGCCATCAAAATAAACTAGACGCTCACTGTGTCTGCTTCCAACCACTCACAGTATGAAATACAGCTTGGCGACATACGCTGTGACCCAAAAAGCCCACTAACTGCATTGGCGTTTGGAAACCAAGCTCATCAGATACAACTATTAAAGCTTAGTCAAAATATTATTATCGTCTTCACATCATGTTAACACCAAAACAGCAGATGGTCAGAAAGCCAAGAATATTTATGAACAAACTAATCATATTTTCCCTTTTAAGGACAGGAAACTTCGACACGACTTGGCTTCCTACTTGATGAATTAAGAAGTCAAATCCTAAATTTTACTAAAACCAGAGTAAATTCTTAAGTGGTGTGAAAGAATTTAAGTCCCCGATATCTCACAACAGAAACATTTCTGTTGCAATGTAGTGCTGCAGACATGTGGAAAAGATCAAAGGCAGCACAACAAACTTGCTTTAAAACTGTACAGAATTCAAATCGTCTTTTGAAGAGAGATGGGTGGACTATAAAATTTTGCAAACATTAAATCAAAGATGAGATAGATTAGCACGCAGCTACAGGAACTCAGCATTTACCTGTGACATACCCTGTCAAGTATGGGGTGTTTCATAGTTTAACAAGCCAACATCTTTTCCACAACAGGTCTTACACATAACGTCTTTATTTTCATCTTCTTGTTATTAGACATTTATTAAATGTGAGAAGACAGGGAGAATGCCCAAAATAGGCATCTTTCAGGAAGATTTAAAATATGTCTGCCCTTGATTACGTATGTCATCACATCAATATGATTATATGTAATGTTATAATTACAACATGTAAAGATTTATAAGGCAGATAAACTATAGAGTAACTGTTTGGATTGCCTTTTGATATGACACAATATTTTAATCAGATGACTCAGCACAGTACTTTGAAAGACAAACTGTTGAAAGTCCACTCTGCAAAGGAGGGTTCATTTTTATGTATCTATTTTGAATGTGAAATCAAAAGAAAAAACAACACAGCTAGCCTGCTAGAACCTTTTTGTTCTACATCTAATGATCAATGAATACACTGAGTATGTTTGGCCTCTAATTTCGTCGACTGCCAAATGTTAAAGTTAATAGACAGCGCAGACACTTAAACGGTGACTGCTTTGAATTTCAAGATGTACTCTCACAAAAATCATGCTCTTTCAGGCACAGTTCCAAAAGGTGACCTGATCCAGAAAAAATGCTTGCCCTATGAAAAAACCAAAATCTATATTCATGTATAGAATTCTTCAGAATGTTTAAAAATGTTTATATTATATACGGAGAGTTCAGTTCACCTTGGATGATTCTCATTATTTCACAACTAGTAAAATGCCAGCGGAGTCAAAAGTCAGTCTTTAGACACAGCGATGAATTTGGCTGAGTGGGAAGAGAGGTCAAGGCCATGTCAGTGACACCTAGTATAGTCACTCACTGGCCTCCTCCATCCCTTTTTAAAAATAAGGAAACCAAACAAACATAGCTTTATATAGTACAGAGGGCAATTTCTTTTAAAAGTTGAATTTAAACTCTCCAAAGGAAAGCAAGTCAAAGCATCCCAAACTGGCATTCAGTTCCCAGTCTCCTTCTTCCCAGAGAGCTGGTTAAAATTTCTGAATTGCTACAGACTTCATAGCAGCATCCTCACATCAACACAACCTCTGAGGCCACCTCTCCCTCCCTAAACTCAACAGCTGTTCATCCTCTCTCGTTATAAGCCTTTTCCTACACTGTAAGTGTGTTAAAATTAGTACAGAATGCTTTGATTCCAAATAAACATACCCACTTCATGGTGTTCTCCGGCATACTTTGTGTCACTTCTACGAATTACAAAACAGTGTATCTCAGACATCACCTACCATAAATACACGACCCATCAAACCAAGTAACACAACAGATCTCAGGGATTCAAGTATTAAAAAGCCTCAGATACACTTTATCCATCCGCTACCAGCTTCAGAGACAATATACCAACCCACGCACATTACTCAGTACCTTTTAAACAATACAGTACATTCATTATTCATGCTTACTTCAAGTTTGTTTTCACTTACTCTAAGGTACCCTATTCAGCATCAAAACAACAATAAAATCAAAAAGCAGAATTTATCACATAATGAAGAGAGATTTGATTAGACAAATGCAGCTGATCTTTTCAGTAATTTAACCATCTTCCTTTCTGAACAAAACATTTTAAGCTGTTCATATACTGATACCAAGAGTAATACTCACAGTTGCTTATAACTCCTCCAAGTGGGTCACCTTTGAAATCAAACTCAATATCCATGTATTTTCCCTGTGAAAGCAACATATTTTAAGACTGTAAGTTCTGTGTAAGAAAAACCGCTCAAGACATTTTCTAAGAAGTTAGTTGGTCATTTTTACAGACTAAAAGAGCAATCTGGCAACCTCCCATACATTCCGTCAAATTCTGAAAACCAGAAAATGATTCAAAGCTTTTAAGACAATTGCTCTATCACAGCCAGAGATTTTCATGAGAATAACTTTAATCAGGTTTGTAATGCAACCCAGTAATTTCCTCAGTTTCTAAGGTGAAGAAAAAGCACATCATACAAACTTTCACCAGAACATCAAGAACATCAAACAATACTTGTGGCCATTGGTATTACCATGATTATCAATGGAAGAATCCATCTTCCACGCAGACTTATTTTCTCAGTGTAAAATCATTTCAGAGCATGAATCAAGGCAGTTGAAAGGACAGCCACTCAGTTTGGCTTTAAGGACCGGCTGGCAACGATTCCTGTTAGTAATCATGGGGTGTCTGTCCCTACGCGTGTGCCTGCCTTGTAAAAGTGATGGATTTTTCCCACTGAACTCTTTGCCTTGTAACTCACAAGACCAAAGGCAACGATTAACAGACTGTCACTGCAAAAGGGATTTCATTTTTAGCTGTACTGGCGCAGTATGTTTCCTTGACTTCTGCTTGACTTTTCCACATCGCAGAAGATGACTCTGGTCTTGTCATATAAATTAAAATGATGCAAAGTGTTTGATGTAGTAACAGCTACATTTAACAGTGACAAAATGGACAAACCCATACTGTGTAGAAAAGGCCAAAGCAGCGCAACTCCCGTTGGCAAGAAAGTTTAGAAAGATAAAAACTGCTGGTAGTAATTAAAACAAATTCCACAAACCACGCACAGAAATTATATCACCACCCTCTGGTACTTAGTTAACAGAGGACAAAAAGAACCTATTGAAAAGAGAAGCCTAGTGTTTATACTTCCTTATTCACTGCATTTATGAAGAGTTTTCTTTTTTCCTTCTCTTTGGATTTTAATTACAGAACACAGAAAACAAGCACTTTACATTGACTCCCTCAAAGATATTTTCTAATTTACTGGGTATTTTGTCAAGAGCGGCTTGTGTCTATTTAAACTCTATTCTTCTCCTTGCCGGCACATGAGGCAGGCTAGACAGGACAGTACTTGTAATTTCTTGTTTGAAGTTAATTCTGAGCTGATTCAAATTTCTGAGATAAAGAATTAAATCAGATAATTAAATTTTAATTTCCCAAGGACTGGGCCAGCTGGATGTTTCCAAAAGTATTTTTAGCTTTGTGTTTATAAGCAAGGACTTGAAAGGCAAAATAGTAGCTGGTTGCACTTTGTCCTGGAAAGACTGCTGTTCGCAAATGGCACCGCTTCTGCTCTTCGCTGTTTCCTCCTCCTTTCTGTAGTCCATCACCTCTGACAGTTGCATTTTTTCTACCCTTCCTATAAAAAAAATTCTCTGCAACACCTCAAATTTTCACCCTGACCTTGTGATGAACTACTTTTGCTCTGTTCACAAGCAGGGGCAATGACAGCCACAGAAGGAGCATCCATAGCCCTGTGGAACATTATCATCAACCTTTGAGAATCAAAAGGGAAGGGGAGAGAAGTCTCCAAAGCGGAAAAAAAGACGCTCTCCAGTGTCACAATAACCCAGCTTTTATCCACTTGTTTTTACTCACAACACACCATTTTCCCAGTATGTTAATTTGTCTTCTGTTGTCTACTTCACGCATCTCATGATATTACTCTTCTGCACACAAGTGAGCAAGTTACAAAGTTGCACTCAGTCTTCTGATTTTACAAAGAGTATGTTGAGTACTCACACTTCTGATCCTTCAACTCTTTTTTTTTGGCCAATTGTCAATTCTTGTAATTTCACATTCAGTTTCATGCTAAAAAAGCCTGAATTCAACTGGTTGGTTATAAAGAATATAAGCAAAAAAGTAACATTACAAATGTTTATATTAAAACTAAAGTTATAAAGACAGTTTGAAATATCATAGAAAGAAAACGATAACCTGAAGTAGAAATTTTAACCAAAAAAAAGCATACATATGGGTGGAAAATGAGATCGTGCAGAAAGATCAACTTGCTACACAGATCAGTCGCTAGGCACACGGTCGCTGACATTAAAGCCACCAGTGCCAGAAAATTAAAGAATCCAGCTGCGCTGTAATTATGTCTTCATCCGGTCACAGACTGCCACATCCTATGTTTCTTTGAGTTTTTTTAGCCTCTACTTTGACTCTTAATAGAACTCCATGTCCACATCAGAAAGCAACAGGATTTCTGACAAGGAGGTGAAATATCTTTTAAAAAGAGAGGTGACTGCTAATAATGCACTACTAACACATTGCGGAAGGAGACCATGCTCAAATGTACAAAATGAAATACCGATTGCTGCTGAAGGTGTTTCCCTTCTTCAAACGCCATGGTCCTCAGACAACTACAAGAAAGTTCTCTCTCCAAATTATTCATTCTCTCCTTACAGATGCCTTGACGGCTCATACAAGGTAAAACAGAAATAGCCAGAAACGTAACATGCTCCCCTAAAAGGAATTCAACTTCAGCCTTGAAGGAAATACTTACAAATCTAGAGGAGTTGTCATTCCTCACAGTTTTGGCATTTCCAAAAGCTGGAGAAAGAGAAAAAACAAATATGACAACCAAATCTATCAGTAAAAAAAATATTTAAATGTTAAAATATCTATGCTTGTTTATATATTTAAAGGAATCATAGACTTCTGAGAAACAACACCCTGTTCATTGTACCAGTGTCAGTCACTGGGGACAGACGGAGTATGACAGACATGACCACAAATGAGAAAACACCTACAGAAGTCCAAGGAAGTTTTGTCTCAACACTTCCTTTGTTTAAAAAACTGAAAGAAAAACATACAAGGGGAAAAGTTTCCAAGACAAAACTGGACCTGAATTGAGTGTAAATCCTTGGGGTTTGAATCACCAAATTTAAAATCTGATTACCCAAGTATCTTTAAATATAGGAAATACTTCTTTCTCTTCAATTCAGAGAAAGAAATGAATCTTAGTTCCCAGAACTGAAGATGTGAAAAATACGGAGGCCAGAACTGAGAAAATTACAGAATGGCACTTAAAAATTGTTTGCATGGGACAGTTTAATAAATGCTTTGAAAGTGATTTATTTACACTATTCCAGCACATTTATCCTAGCTTAAGCTGAATATTAATCAGCTGATTTACAAAGAAAGAAAGAAATCAGCCTCATTTTCAAAGAAAGTTTAACACGCTCTCTTCAGCTTGACCTAAACTAAGCTTTTGAATAGTTTCATTTTAATTTCTTTAGCTCGAGTTTTCAGACAATGAAAACTCTGAGAGAAAGGACTTCCCAGGGCTACATTCAGATGAGCAGCCACCAGCTTAGAACATAGGCAGGACACGAACTCAGACCAGAGGACAATTCAAGCTCTAAACATCACACATTGTCAAAGCACATTGAGTCAAACGGGAGTGTCTCCTACATTAAGTATAGCGCTCCTATTACAACAGAAGACTTTATTTATCTCAGTATTTATTTATATAGCATATATATTTTCAGAGATCAAGTCAATGTTTTTGGACAGAAACAAATCCATGCTTTTAGGCTTCAACAAACTTGCATGAGTAGACTTATTCTTGATCAAAGAACTGAAGCCAAAAGGAAAAATTTGTTGCTCCTGAAGGCCAAGGATAAGTGAAAGAGTTGTTTTTAAAATCTTTATGCCCTGCAATAAATTGTCTTTTCAACAACCAAATCTCTGAGCTGCATTTTCTTAAACACAGTGCTGAACAGTAGAGTCATTTACAACTGCACAGAATCAAGCACAAACGTTCCATTATAAAGTATGAGGCACATTCCTCAGTTTTCCCTTAAGTTCATTGTTTCTAGAAGTTAACTCACAGTAGCAACTGTAGTTAAAAAAAAGAATTCCCATAAGATAAATTATGCATATGTAACATTTATGTCACTTTCTTGCACTGCAGCTCGACTGAAACAGAACTACATAACCAAAGAAAAACAAATCCAACCACAAATGCTTAATTTCTGTCTAAAATGTATATAAGCAGCCAGGCTTGCTCAGAAGCTTCATGGAATAATCCAGTGTCCTACCTTCCAAAAAGCTAAGTAGGCAGTTATCATCACACCAAGCAGAACAAATAATACCTTAAAACGATAAGGCACTCTCTTCTGTAAGCTTACTCTATTCCTCTTACAAAGATTCACAAACCAAAAAAAAAAAATCCCATAAATTTGGCAGCCCCTGAGGAGAAACCTAACTTTGGCAAGAAAAGCCTCCATACTTCCCATATTATTTCCCTCTGCATCTGAAATCTGCCTTCCAGGACAGTGATAAAAGCAATACAGCTCTTTGCTATGAATCCAAAGCAATGGAAGATTGCAATCCTCTCATTCAGCTTTGAGTGGAACATACCTGATCAACAAAGGCTTATCCAGCATTTTTATTATTCTTAAATTTTAACATTTCATCCTTTCTTTACAAGTCTTTGCTTACAATTTTTGGGTTGTGTGCAGTCAGTGACCACATTTTACCCATCCAGTTCACCACTGCTCTCAGCCCACTTTTGCTTTCCCTTCCCTGTTTCATTCCCCACCCCATTCTCACTTGCGTAGTAGATTGCTTGCTCCCTATAGACTCCAAATCCTCATATATACTTATAGGTAGCTAGGCAATCAATAAAATGCTGACACTCCACAGTCTTACAAACACTGCATATCATCTGGCCATAATGCAAAATTACTGTACAGCAGTCATGAGAATTTCTCTCAGCGCCACAATAGTCTAGAGAACTGTGGGAAAGACCAAGCCAGGAATCAACACAATAGACTTAAATAAGTCAGTGCTAACCAAGGTCCTTCTGAAGGACCTTCTGAGGCAATGGGACAAAACTGCACGCTTTAAGGATCATATATCCTATCTCCAGGAAAAATGAAGATCCTGTTTCTGGGAGCCAACATCTTCAAATTAAAATGACTAATTAAAAAATAAAAAGTCTTTCAAGGTAGAGCAGGAAAGAAAGTTGTCAGGAAGATGGGCCAACAATGTTACCAGACAAAGGGAACAATAAGTCTCAGGGAACAACAGGCATGCATACGGATTGGCTTCGTTTTTTCTAAGGTCCATTTCTTCACTTGTTTTTTTTCTAAAAGAAAAATAATGCTTTACAGAGCTTGTTTGTTTACTAGAGACTATAATAACATAATTTGGAAGGAAATGAATCAGGAAATGACTTAACTGAAGTCCTTTGATGCAGGCAAGCATGATCAAGGCAGGGTTAAGGAAGGGTATGCCCTAGAGAGCAGCAGGAGGAGTCTGGGAAATATGAGCTAACTTCCTAAGCTCTCACTTCACAAGGGAAACTGTTTTCTTCTCATAGAATTATAGAATATAGAAATATAGAAAAGACCTTTAAGATCATCGAGTCAACCATAAACCTAACACTGCCAAGTCCATCACTGAACCATCTCCCTAAACACCATGTCTACATGTCTTTTAAATACCTCCAGGGATGGTGACTTAACCACTTCCCTGGGCAGCCTGTTCCAGTGCTTGACAACGGTGAAGAAATTTTTCCTAAGCCTCCCCTGGCACAAATTGAGGCCATTTCCTTTTGTCCTATTGCTTGCTACTTGGGCGAAGAGACCAACACCCACCTCGCTACAACCTCCTTTCAGGTAGTTGTGTAAAGCGATAAGGTCTGCTCTCAGCCTACTTTTCTCCAGGCTAAACAACCCCAGTTCCCTCAGCTGCTCCTTACAAGGCTTGTGCTCCAGACCCTTCACCAGCTTCGGCGCCCTTGTCTGGACAAGCTCTAGCACCTAAATGTCTGTCTTGTAGTGAGGGGCCCAAAACTGAACACAGTATTCGAGGTGGGGCCTCACCAGTGCCGAGTACAGTGGGATGATCACTTTCCTAGTCCTGCTGGCCACACTATTTCTGATACAAGCCAGGGTGCTGTTAGCCTTCTTGGCCACCTGGGCACAACTGCTGGCTCATATTCAGGTGGTTATCAACCAATATCCCCAGGTCTTTTTCCAGTGGGCAGCTTTCCAGCCACTCTTCCCCATGCCTGCAGTGTTGCATGGGGTTGTTGTGACCCAAGTGCAGGATCTGACACTCAGCCTTGTTGAACCTCAGACAAAAAGCCTTGGGCCATCGATCTAGCCTGTCAAGATCCCTTTGTAGAGCCTTCCTACCCTCAAGTAGATCAACACTCTCACCCAATTTGGTGTCATCTGCAAATTTACTGAGGATGCACTTGATCCCCTCATCCAGACAGATCATTGACAAAGACATTAAAGACAACTGGCCCCAACAATGAGCCCTGAGGAACACCACTTGTGACCAGCCACCAACTAGATTTAATTCCATTCACCACAACTCTTTGGACTCTGCCATCCAGTCAGTATTTTACCCAGCGAAGAATATGCCCATCCAAGCCATGAGCAGCCAATTTCTTTAGGAGAATGCTGTGGGAAACGGTGTCAAAGACTTTACTAAAGTCTAGGTA
Source organism: Steatornis caripensis (assembly GCA_013398225.1). Taxonomy (NCBI): domain Eukaryota; kingdom Metazoa; phylum Chordata; class Aves; order Caprimulgiformes; family Steatornithidae; genus Steatornis; species Steatornis caripensis. The sequence continues at coordinate 448,040 of VZSC01013692.1, read as the reverse complement.
GACAACATCCACAGCCTTTCTCTCATCCACTAAGTGGGTCACCTTGTCATAGAAGATCAAGTTAGTCAAGCAGGACCTGCCTTTCATAAACCCATGCTGACTGGGCTTGAGCGCCTGGTTGCCCTGTACGTGCTTGTGTGACAGCACTCAGGATGATCTGTTCCATAACCTACGCCGGCACTGAGGTCAGACTGACAGGCCTGTAGTTCCCCAGATTCTCAAGAAAACCTCTCTGTAACTGAATAAAATGTTGTAGCTGTCTTCACAGAAAGTATCTCCTATAGTTTTGGACACCAAACAACAACGAAACAACAACAGATACAGTTTTCCAAACCAGCTCAGCAATGGAAGCTGACATACTCAGAGGTAATACACTCATATATGCTCTATGAGATTCTTACCTTCAAGAACTGGATTTGATTGCAAAAGTTGTTCTTTTACTTGATTAACCTCTGCCCCTTTTCCACACACAGCAGCTACATATGACATGACAAGTTTGCTTGCCTCTGTGGGAGGAGAGAAAAATAAAACAGTGACAAGTATTGGCAAATAGGCCATAAATGATTTGCAGACTTGGTCTCTATCACATTTTCACCATGCCAGACAGGAACTGTAAGCACATTTCATTTCAGTTTTCTTCTACATTGCTGTACCATCTGGAAATGAGAAAGGAGCATACCCTGCTATGACACCCATGCCATTACATCAGCAGCCCTATTGACTTAAACACCTAGAACCCTTCCAAGCTAAAGAAGCGACCAGTGGATATGGCACATTACCTGCTACCTTTTCACTTAGCCTCAGTAAGAGGCATTCAGTGAGGAAAGAACATAATTGCTAGCTGACACATCGAAAATATTTTACTCTAGTCTGAAAAATAGGCCCAAGCAGTTTCAAGATGCAAGATTCAATCAGTTTGTATCGGCATATACACAACAACACAAGTGTAAACATACAACGCAATACACATGTAATTACAACTGTAAAGTACACTGCAAGTGCATGAGTAACTGCAATTCAACATCATGTAACACTATGCAGTCTGTTTCAAAGTATAATGAATAGAGAAAGTGAAGTATTCAGCTAAACAATGGAACTAATTTGAAAATACAAACTTCTAATGAAGTCTAGAACAATTTTTAGACTCTCAAAGCTGGGTTCATATGGGTGTCAATCACCCCTATACAGACAGAAACAAATATTAAATAATCCATCCAAGCCTTATGTTTCTGTTGGTCAGGATAAAGAGCAGCTGAAAGAGGATTCTGTTTATAAACAGAGTCTGTGATGTTTAGTATGATGCAAGGTAGTGAAATTTTAGGCAGTATCAGCCGATATACAATATAATTACTAACAGTCGGAATCGCTATCAACGCAACACAATGGTCATAAAAAAGCCATTATTTATTAGTCAGAGATCCGTTAAAAATTTAAGGGTTTCATTTCATGAAAGAACTGTCAAACAAGGAGTTATCCGTTGGATGTTGATTCTTACCTATTTAATCAAATGTGATTACGATTATTAAATTACTATTCCATATTGTAGAGAAAACTGAGCAAACCTGCAACACCGGAAGAAAGGGAGGAGCAAGAACTATAGGTGTGTCCATAAGGCCTCCCATCTCCTTTAATCACACCAGGAACTCAGCTCTCATTTTTAAGAATCCATTCTCTTCAGAGGTTGGAATTACCAAATTACTTCATTTGAAATACATCCCAAAACAGTAAAGATCTTTAAGTAGAGCTACTCAACCACTGAGAGAAGAAAGCACTGAAGCAGCAAATAAGGTATTATAAAATAATATGCATGAAGGCAACACACAATAATTTCAAGATAGGCTTTGAACATCACTGAAAGAAAATAAAGGTCCTTTCCCTCATTAGGAACTCTGGTCCAATAAAGACACCAGGAAGGGAATCATCACTTTAACATTTAAAAACATTTAAATACACCACCCGTTCTGGTAACGTACCATGCCTTCTTGCACAATGTTACTATTGATTAGCAATACAAACATGCAGTGAAATAAGAACAAAATAGGAATCAAATAAAAAACCCGAACTGGTGACAGTTCCGTTTCAATTTTTCCAACCCAATCATGTTAAGTGTTCTGGCTACCAAAAGTCTAAACAAGACTTATATAAGATATGTGCTAACAAGTTGGTTTCCTCAACTCCAGGGACTTCATCTCCCACTCCTCCGCCTTTTTTTTTTTTTTTTGCAATGGAAACCTGAATTCTGAGCTAATAGCCCCATTTCAGCAACTGTAGTTACATCAAATGTTAGAAAAAGAACAGCACAGATTCCAAGACAATTATTGACTTGAATTTCAAATCCTGTATTATTCTGTATTATTCTATTATTCTGTACTTAACGTTTATAAAGCAGTAATTCATATTATGTTCCATATTGCTACAAAAATTACAGAACAGCCAAAATCTCTATACAAATCTGAATCTACTAGAATAGTCTCTACAAATAGAGAAGTTCAGAAACTCAACCACTGCTACACCTTTCAGCTGAATAAATACATGAAAAAAGCTGGATCTCAGTGGTATGAGGTGCTTGATAATTCACAGTTCCTGAAGAAACCAAAACATTAAATACTAGTACAGAACTCCTTTCTAAAGTCTGAACTCCTAGACAGAATCTCTAATAATCACTTTAATAAGAAATTGATTATTTTAATATACACTTTGATTTAACACGTGTTTTCATGAACAGAAAAAAAAGATTATATTACAGTCTTTCAAGAGGTCTCAATTGGATGTCCCTAATCAGACAAACAAAGATGAAGGCTGCACTTTACATTTTCACAAAAGGCTTGGAAAGCAACTTGTTACCCACTTTACATCTTGCTCAGTATAAGCATAGAAAGTTCTACATTTTCTCAGATTCAAAGGAAAAATCTCTTAAATTACATGGAAACAGATGCATGTGTTCCTACATGCTGTGTCTTTTGCAAGTCACCTCATTTTTCAATTGTTATTTCAGGAAATAACTGACTTCTTTCTTCTTAAGGTCTACTTAAAATGTTCTGCGGTTATGCAATCCTCACTTGATTTCTACTATTTCAGTTCAAAAATCAGCAGTCATTTTCAAGGCAAGTTCAGCTTTGCCTGAGAAACAAGAGTGTTGTGGTACACAAGCCAATCTTAGAATTGCAGCTGAGCACAGCACGCAAAAGATTGAATTTCCTTGAATAAATGGCATAATCCAGTTTAAATGTATCTTTTTATTAAAAGATACACAAAAGTATTAAAGGATTGTCTTCCACTCTAGAAGAGCAAGAGCATTCAGTTTTCTCCATCTTCACGTTTCCCACACAGAGAGTCTAAAAGTTTTCTGGTCCTTGCAGTACTCTATCACAAATCAACATTGCTTTAGTATGACTTTGCATATCGATGAGGATACTGTATTAACACATGACAGGACTGCATCACGGCGACAATGTGAAAAAACGCTAGTTTATGTAAGTTCATACCTACAGCCACAAGCATGACAGCTTTCATTTTCTGCAACTGCGCGACAGAAAAAAATACTGGTATCTCTCAACTCTTACAGACTCCAGCATCACTTTGCAAGACTCCAAATAAGTCTGAATGCTTTTGAATAAGATCAAAACTGCTTATTACCTGTTTTTCCAGCTCCACTCTCTCCTGTAATAAGGATACACTGGTCTTTGTCCTGGTCCCTTAAAGATCTGTATGCTTCATCTGACAGAGCAAAGCTGCAAAGTAAGAAAGAGTCAACTGAGAATTAGGTAAAACAAATACCAACAATAACTACAATCTGTCCTCCACATCCAGGCAGGGGAAAAAAAAAATCCAAACAATAAAAACCCCAAGTCCTGATGTTCTGTAAGTGGTGAAGAATTCACTTTTCGTTATATGAAGACCCACAGAAGCAAAATGGATACTTTTTCTAAGTGGCTTATTTAGACTTTCTGCAGGAACAAGCAAACATAATCTCTAAGTTTTTCTAAAGATAGGAAGCTCAAAACAAATTCACAAAATTTCAGGGAAATTTAGGTAGTGTTCCTCATTGAACAAAATGTCAATGCGTCAACAGGACATTTCTGTCTGAAGACATTTAGAAGAAGGAAAGAGGAGAATTCTGAGCACTAACAATACCATAAGCTGCAATTTCTAATCTGAGAAGTATGAAGAAATCTCAGAAAAATAAAATATGGAGCATTTTAAGCATTTGAGTATTGCTGGACTTTTGCATAAATATGCAGAAGTGTTTCCCAATAAGTGTGTTCTTAACTCAGTCAGAGGGATGTCAGAGGAAGTAGTGAACTTAAAAGTATATAGTAAGAATCAATGGCTTTCCTGTATCAAAAATGTCTTTTCATGGAGTTCAGAACATCATGGCCCTGAAACTACTGGGCTCCAATTTGAATCCAGAGTTGCTTGGTTGCCATGCAGCAACATATATTTTGGAGAAATGTAGATGTGTTACTTATACTTAGTTTTCTTTAGTAGTAATTTTGACACAGAGAAATAGTAGTACTGATTTTGTTTCAACTGCATTTTTCAGTTAATGGAATAAAGTACTCTAGAAACTGAGCGTTAGAACCCCTTGGAAAAACTTAAGCAAGTAGCATCTGAAAAAGTACATAAAGGCGAAATCCAAATAAAAAGGCACACTTGCATTACACAACTTAAAGAAAAAACTGATAGCCAAATGGCATATTTTTATATGTTTACATGAAATAAACATCCATTCAACAGACCAAGAGCTTTGTTAGATTACTGCACCTAGTAAAATATTTAGTGTTTGTATGTACTTAAAAATTGATAGTTTATTATTTACAGTAAACAACCCATGTATGAAAAACAGAAACGAAGTCTCAAGTCAACATAAAATGCATACTCATTGCAGGTTCAATGCACCTTTTAGAAACTTGATTTTTTATTCTATGGCAGTTCAGGAGCTTTGCATTCAGCTGATAACTACAAAGTGATCAAGTATTTATTTTGACTGAGGTGGCCATATAGTGCTTTCACAGGCAACTACAGCCTCTTTATAGATAAGCAAGCTCTTTGTCAAAAAACTAGTTAGGGATAGCACGGACAACACAATGCAAGTAGTGAGAGACACACAGAGTCTTTTCTAGAGGGTCCCTATTGCTTCTGCTTGAAAGCTTCAAATACTAAGCCCACATATACTCAAATTAGTTTGGGTTTTTGTTGGGGTTTTTTTTTTGGCTACTGCGGTCCCTTAGCTGAGGCAGCTCTTCCTTCTGGCTTCTGTGCCCCTACAAGTTTATGGAGAGCATGTCATATTGTCGCCAATTTAATCACCATATGCACGTGCAACACTATTTATACTTCCTCATCCCTCATCAGTATTAGACTCATCTCATATTTGCTTATTTGGGTTTTGGTTTTGTTTGCTTGTTTGTTTTTATAGTTGCATCACGTCAGGCATCCTGCAGGAGACCGGCATACCAATGAGTGGTATTCTGAAAAGGCTGGAAAACAGGTAAACGAAACACCGTATGGCTCCTTTACTACTAAATAATCACACCTTTCCCTCCCTCCCTAGTTCCTGCCAATGATGCTCATGTCATTTGCTCCCCTCTTTGTGTCCCTCCTGTCCTCTTCTCAGCCGCAGCACATCTGCCTGTCCAGTTGCAGGACCAGCCCACGGCTCCATCTCTCTCAGTGCTTGTCTCGCCAACTTACACATCTAAGGCACTAAGTTATAACTCTTCTCTCTGCACAGATGGTTGGGCCATACACTTAAAAACCACGATCAAAGGTCATTTACTCCTTTTGATATCACTGAACTCCAATTAAGACTGATCTCTCAAAACTTAATACTGCTATAGTGATTGAAGCATTTGAACTCAGTAGTTCAACTGGAGGTGAAAATGTGTTTACAAGAAAGTAGCAAGCTGTAATGTTTTGAGCATTGTAATAAAGTCAATTTGTGATGTGGCCGACATGCTGGAGAACTAGCAAAAAAAAAATATATTCTGCTGCTGCTGAGAGACCATGACACAATTTCTGGCATCCACTTTACTGTCCAAACTACAGCAGCAATAACACTTTACCAGACTCTCTTACAGGACATATTTAGGAAATGAATAATATTTGTTGAACGCTGCTGCAGATATACTTGTAAATTGAAGAGTACAATGTGTGGCACTCAGAAAAGCTTATTCCAGCACACATTACATTCCATTTTGCAAGGAAAAAAAAAAAAAGCAGTAGGATAAAGAGGAAAGAAATAAAACTAAACTGAGCATTCATGGGCCGTGTGAGAGAACGTTACTACTAATGCTGTGGTTTCCACATGGGTTTGATTCAGAAAACTGGCTTTCAGCTGGAAGGTAAGACTCTGAGATGCTTTCCAAACTTACAGACTGGATGGCTTACTCGGTCCCTGCTGTCCTTCAAACAACCTCAGCTATCAACTAGTATTTCACTGTTGAAACAACTTTCTTGGCAGTAGTTTCACGCCAAAAAATGAAGTCAGCATCAAGCACAGAGAAAGTATTCTCTCTGTTGATATGCTAAGTTTTGAGTGAATCAGCTTAGTAACCATTCATCATTTCTAATACTCTGAATTTTAGTTTCCCAACAGCCTCTGCCAAGATACATTTTACTGCTTGATGTATTTATTAACTCTGCCTGCACTGCATAGTTAAAAACACCAAATCATGCTTTTTCTCCTCCCTCAGCAGAGAAACTGAGAGTCTAGTACTGCAAAGAGATCTCTGAAATTGGAGCAGAGAGTGGGATTTCATCCAGTCCTGGTTTTATCCAATCTAGACAGGGATGCTTGGCATACATTACCTTCTCCTCCAATCTTCTACACAATCCAGCAAAGCCTAATACCTCACAAGTGTATCAATTATTACCTACTACAGACAAAAGAAAAGACAAGTTGACTCATTCCAAAAAATTTTTTGCATACACACTGATCAAAAGTTACCTAGCAGAAGTGTTCTAAAATTTACCTCTGACGTTTCAACCACTGCCTTCAACAATTCAGTTGGAGGAGGCATAATCAAGAGTGTATTTAAATGACTAAGATTTCTTTGTCTTTCTGGCATTGCATAGACACATTTATGTCAGAGACCAAACAAAGATCTTCATCTCAAAGAAAAAGATAGATCTATTCATTTGTCATGTTGACTTTCACGGCACACCATTACACTTCTCAGTGCTCCCTATCTATTATTGCCTTTTCTCTTTGCAATAAAAAAAACCCGCAAACTTTCAGTCTTTTGGTTCAAATTCTATTTGTTCCGAAAATATAATTTCATGCTATTCCCTGTTTGTTACAAACATAGAAAATAATTTCTTTTAAGGTCATTTTAGTTTAACACATTTTAATGACCTGTAGACCACAAAGAATCCTTCTATTCTTTTCCTTTTAGCAACATTAAGAAACATGGCTCTGTAAAGCCAACATTTGCAACTATAGATTTAAACCACATACCACTCTTTGAGCCACCTCACAATTACAGAGTCTAAGTAAGATTTTAGAATAGATTGCAGTTTTAAAAGCAGTTATAAACCATGTGTTTTGAATTAGCTGGTGAGTGTGTCAGCAGTGTTATTTACCATACCTTATAATAAGCACTCCTTTGATTTTTAGGTTTTCATGAAAGATGACATTTTCCTACCACAACAAACACAGAAATATTTACTGGAGTTCTCTTTTAGCTAAGACTTAAGTATAGAAGCAATTTGAAATCAAAATGCCACCCACACCTAGCTCACTCAGAAGGCTCTGCTTTTTTATAGCATGGCTTTTTCAGCCACATAGCTCCAGATGGCCAGATCTGTCACAAAGTCCTAATCCAAAAATTCCAACAAAAGGAAACAGCAAGTAAGCCTCCAAGGGTGATTTCCAAAGGGCTCCGGCAATTTTCAGCAGCACAACAGCATGTCTACGCTCTCATAAAATACCACGGTCAGGAAGAGACATGCACAAGGTTTCCACCCACTCACCCCAAAACCAACATCAGCTGCTAGTGCTGCATTTGAACGCTCGAGATTGCACAGGGGTAAAAACCTTGCTCTTATTGTTATAAATTCAGCTCATGGAACCAGCTCTTCTCTTCTACCACCTTTCTCCTTTAAGCCAAAAACATGAGGATCAGTATTCACCAGCTATTGGTACTTCTTTCCTCCTCTCATTTCCCTTGGCCTTCTCAATTAACAATCAGTTAACACCATCTTAAACTCCCTCCGATTGCTTTTCTCATGCATTAATAGAGTCAGTTCCCTTCATCCCATCTTCACCAGCTGTTGCTTTGATTCCGAGAGTCTTGGTCCCCATTTTAAAACATCTATTGCTTAATCTTGGCTTGCAACTGCCAACTCGTTTGCTACTTTCAAAGGAAATTAAGAAAACTTCTCTTCTCGACCGTGCCAATTCCTCTTGAAGCAGAGCCCTGGCACCACTTCATTTCTGCTCAACTGTGTCTAAACACACTGGGCAGGACACTCGAAGTCAGTGCTTATCAAAGACTATATACCATACTAGTCTATAAAGAACAGCAGGAAAGTGTAAATTGTACACACATTTTTAACATAAATTTTACATAAAATGCAATTTATATTAAGTTTCAAGTTTAATTAAGAGCATCATTTAAGTTCCTTTCCTTCCTTTCTGAATGCACAGAAGTGCTCTGTAACAGGGCAACAGCAAACAAATAATTTCCTCCTGTCACAGCACGCAGTGCGAAAAACATCAGAATCACAGTTTGTTTGGGTATAAAAATTCCTAATAACCTGAGCTAGGAACAGTGGAAGCACATTTTATAAAGTGCTTTGAGGTTTTACAGTGTAAATCACCACTATTAGCAAATATATGTTCTCCCCGCCCATTGAAGCTCAGTGGAAAATTCACCATTCAGGAAAAACAACTGTAAGATATTATTTATAGTATTAGCTTATAGTGCAGAATCATTTAATCTAACTGCCCTAAGGATAAAAAATGTAGTCCCATTTTCCATAATTACAAACTGTCTCATGTTCAACACTTTGACACACTTGGAAAGAAAAGGTTGATTAGCCTGCCATTGGAGTGAATAAAACAACAGCTAAATTGATGGAGCATCGGCTAGGATAGACGTTCACAGGCAAGCAGCTGCTCTTTGAAAGATGCCAATCAGGAAAAAAATAACACAGTTTAAAGACCAGGATAAAGAGGTGTGCTAAGACAGATGGAAAGCCTTTTCTCCTATTCATATTCTCCGATTTTATTTTCCTTGTGAGCACAGAAACTGGTTTTATCAATAATACTATATGGCTTACATATACAGCAGAAGGGTACCTCCTGCATATGATTCTCTGCTTCGTGATTCACGCTAGCAACTGTGACGTTATTAGATGCAGAATACAGCCCAAAGCTGTGTAAGTCAGCCCATTTGATTTGTAAGAAGCAGCCATAATTTACAGAAGGAAAAGCAGAGCGGGAAAGGGAGGGGGAAGAGGAGCGACAAAGCCACCCATGATTTTCAAGAGTAAAACACTTTAAAACACAGGCTAATACCAAGCCAGAGAGATTTATTTTTCGTTCCAGTAGACTAGGAATATAATATAGCCTCCAATGCTCATGTACACACTGCAGGTTTAGCAGAAGAGTTGATTCGGGCCAATATTCTGAGGTCCAGAAAAAAACAAGAAAATGTTCTTTCTGAAAAACTTGTCTCTCTCAGGATGAAGCAGATTTCAGATGTGTCCAATGGACTTCATCTCAAAATCCTCCCTACAGAGAGGTCCAGCCAATGCTGCTTCCCCAAACACCAAACACTTGCAGGCATGCACAACCTCGCAGCTCACCCCAGCCCCGTCTGTCCCCTATCCTTTTCCCCCTCACAGGATGGCACACGTTTCACCTCCAAGCAAGCGGGAAGCTTTATCAGTTTTGATCACTTCCTTTTTACTGACTGATAGTCAAAAAAAATTGCAATTTTTAAAAAACCAACAGCGGTTTTTCCCCAGCACTGTACACAAAAGCCAAAAATGCAGCCTATGATTTTCTGCCTATTTCAACATCATCTAAGGCATCTCTTTAGAGCACATTAGTATGATGGAAAACAAGAAACACCTTTTACCAGGAGCCTATAATCCAGTTGTTGCATTATTCTCCTTTAACCTGTAGAAAACAGGATCTCTGAAGCTGAGGATGACCTTGCTTTCTAATCCAGACTATAAAATAAGTTCTCCCTCTAAATTTTAGCACATCCAGTACGCATGTCCATGTCACATTCAACACCTCAGTCCTGTAAGCTGGCAGTGCAATACAACGAGCAGACTGTCAGGAGAGTGACCTGGGCATGGGTCCAAGGTTAGGGCCTTCAAAGTAACATCGTATGGCGGCAGAGCAGAGCAGCGGGCAGAGCTTTGCCGCTGCAGACAACCAAGCCAACAGGTCAGTCTTCTGTCCTGGTAATGCACGTTAACCATGGAAGCCCAGTAGGGCATACCAAACGGAACTAACGTGGACCAGTGACAGCTGTACACACCATTAACACCTGCAGTTGCAGACAAACAACAGGTATAACTTGTGACTTGGTTTGCCTAAAGAAGGGAATTACAATAGTGAACTCCCTTTTATTTGGAGCAGCTAAAGTAAATGTATACATAAACCAAGGGGGAACAAAAAAAGATAAAGAAGGCAAGTATTTCCATGTCATGAGCTTTTCAGAAGAGCAGCTTGGCTTAGATTCATCCTTGGCTAATTCCATTCCTTGTCCTGACATCAGCCAGCTGGATGCCACGTAACCATCACTTTCTCACCCATCCTAACACGCAGCCCATGGGTCTAGCACGAATGGGTAACTCCCATTTCCAAGGCAGAGCATTAATCAGATGAGTCTGTAACCCAAACAGTCTCTCCCCCAACATATCAGGCTGCATTACCCAAGGAGGCCGACCAGCTCCTCACGATCACGCAGGTGGACACATCCGGGCCTCTTAGAGCAAATCAGTCTACTGTAACATGCACTGCAAGGATTTTAAGTTTCTTCGGGGAAAAGGCATTTCTGTTTACAAAAATAATAATTTTACTGGGCTATGATATCCTTGAAGAGAAGTACAGAAAGTGTTTTCTGTTGTTTTATTAGAACTGTATTTAATTTATTATTATTATTATTTAATTATTTAAATAGTTTATTTCCCAAGATAAATCAGCACTTGCATGCTTGATTTAATGACTGCCTAAAACAGCCAACCCTTTACACTCAGTGGTTTTACTGCAAAAGCATAAACTGAACCTTCTTGATAGCCACATTTTGTGTCAGAAGTTCCATACTTTTCCTTGAACTGCCAGCCTCGCTGCACCAAACAAGCCTGCGGCCACCTGCAACGGAAGCAGTTTCATTGCCACTGGCATTTCTGGTGTGCGAGAGACTCGTGTTTCTCCATGGACCTTCTGAAGCTTTGCAGCCCCTGAGGTTGGGCTTGTAAAAATTGGAATTTATTCCATTACCAATCTCCAGTTCAAAAGAGGTGTAAACTGATTCGCCTTGCTTGGCTTCTGTCAGAGTTTAACTAGAGGACACAAATTTTTTTTAAATCCCAGTTTACTATTTCATCTACATATTAGCAGATTTAAATTGCACCTCTGAACTCTTGCATATATTCGGAAACGAAGGGCTGGTGGGACAGGGAGGAAAAAGGGGAACAAAGGAAAACAGTCATTCCCTTTCTGCACTGAAATACCCAGACTCCCACTGTTGTACAGAAAACTGAATTAGTTTCCGTACCTAATACAGCATGTGTCTGAAAATTAGAGAAGTTTACTGGTCAAACACATGTGTTCAGTTCATGTCAGCTTTGACCAAATTTTACATAAAAGAAATCTTTTTCTGCAGAACAAGCCATGCTTTGAGTATGCTGCTGCACTGCATGAACAGCACACTGGAAGTAAACTCTTCCAATAAAACTGTAATTCATCTTGACTTTGGTGGCTAAGCATAACACTTATTGCATCAAAATAAAATACTAAGAAATAATTATTCCTCATTTTTCAAACACTGATCGTGGCTAAACACAGGTCTTTACAATTGTCCATAGCTATTTCAGAAAAAAACAGGCCCAGAGCACAAGTGAAATGCTTGTAAGACCAGACTCTATAATTCTATTAGAGGAACAATTATTATAGTTTGCTTTTTCCTGTACAGGTGGAACTACACTGTTAGTTGCTTTTTTCCCTTTTCTTTTTTAATTTGTTTTTTAAATAGGACGTATCTTTGGGCCTTAAAGTTTGAGTCTGTCCAAATCAGCATAAGAGCACAGATGCTCCACGTAAAAATGCCGGTGACTTCTTGATCTCACAAATTTAACCACAACAGGGCTGTACTGGTTGTGGGGTTTTCCCAAGGCAGAGAAGAGGGGAGTGATGCTCTTACGATTTTACTTAAAAAAACGTTTAGCAAACAGGCAGGGTTCCATGTTGCTGCCTCAAAAAACGTACTCCTGCTTAGCAAAAAGAAAACCCCGATTTTATTTGCAGCCCTAAGGAGCATCACCCTGAAGGCAGAAGTAATTTCCTCCTGATGCTGTAAGGGCAGAGATATTGTAAGTCAAGTTTTGGCTTCCACAATAAGCATGTATTGCTACCATGTGCTCATGCAGGGACTTCTCTCACTGAAAATAATTTTATTGCAAAAGTAGCAACACTGTATTAGACAAGCTTGCTCTACTCTGCTAACCAGAGAATAAAAAATAAACTTACTCCTTTATTCTAAAGTAAATGTGTTCCACTGCTCAGGGAAAGATGAACAGTGAAGTGAGGTGCCTAGCTTCCCATTACTCACTTCAGAGACAGGGCCATGCTCTCAAAGGTCTCATCTCACAGGACAACAGCATACTGTAGCACAAGTAAATGCCCGTATGCTGCACATATCTAAGAGATAGAGCATCTCACATAAAAAGATGCGTCTTGGAGTGACATCATAGCCCTGCCTGGTGAGATGGGTAAAGAAACGTCAGCCATGTGTTACGCAACAGACTGCAGTGGAAGGCAACACAATTTGCCATCAGGAAAAATGTCGAGCACTCCACCAAATTCATATTACAATATCGGAGAAAACGGAGTATTATCACATCCTCATAGCTATCTGGAAGCCAAGGTAAGTTGCTATTCATGAGATTTGAAATCTAGGCTCTGTAATGCAAAAGTTAGCATGCAGCTGCCCACAAGTTTATCAGAGACAACAGTGACAAAACCAGAAATGAAAGTAATTCAGTTATCCAGAAAACATCTGATGGGCAACACCAACACTATACAATTACATAGGTATGTTGCTACTTTACTTGGAGGACTTACTGAATTTTTTAATTTTGCATGTAATTCTTAAGTACTCTTAACAAACCAAGTAGTTTGTTCGGAAGTTAAGAAGCCTTATACAACTCATTTTTTGCCTCCCAGCTCTCTTTTCCAAATAAAGTACCACTTATGAATCCCTGGACAAAGCAGGCACTAAAGCTTGTCTGAGCTTCTGAGAGCTTGTTAGCTTAGGTGCAACATCAAGCTAATGAGTCTATTCGGTCTATAAAATGGCATTTGCTCAAATTTGTGTACGGGATTTGTGGATATGTATCCAAAATTTTCTTTCCATGACTGGTCAAAGGAAGAAATGAAAAGCCTTATTCAGATTGCTCAAACACCAGGCTTCAGTCCAGCCCACGGGGACTACTTCCAGGGACAACGTACTTCAACAACTACATCCTTGGTTGGTCTGCTGATGCTCAAGGAGGATGTCAGCTGCACACATCCTTTTTTTGCTGTGGCTACATCCTCTCTGAGAATGGTCTTGGAGCAATTATGACCAGCTGCAGTTTGAACTCCACAAAGCTGAGCAACTAAAAATCATTTCTGTAGTATATAAAAGGAAACTGTGTATACAAAAAAATGCATATTTGAACTAATTTACCAAAATGACCACAATTAAACTGTCTTTGTAGTTCAGACCTTTGTTTGCAAACTCCAGTCTCAGCTCTCTTATCTATTCAAAACATAAGTAAAAGATTATTCAGTGTGCTAGACAGTAAATATTAGGACTGTGTATTTCCTGATTCATAACATGAAAAGGTTTATCTTTAATAACCCAAACTCCATTAACCATAACGTACCCAAAGTTGGAGAACCTGGAGCATTGTGCATAAAGTTGCCAATAAAAAGAGGTTGAACAGAAAACATTTTGCCTCTAAAGGTGGTACAAGAGCTGGGATTCTATCAAAGTTTCTTTAAGGCTTTAAACACTAGCTTTAAGGCTTTAAACGTATCTAAAGTCATGACAAAGGCTCCTAGCATAGCAGATGGGCATTTCCTGGTGTGTTATAAATTGCTAAAAAAAAAGAAGAAACAAAAAGAAAAAAAAGACAACCATTAAAAACGAGACACTTCCAATGAAAGGACAACAGCTGTTCTTAATTGCAGTTTGAAATCCCAGACCTTAAGAGAGTACCATGCTGCCAATTCAGGAAAGGCATAATGAAAATTCTAGTCCACGTACACACAACGCATAAAAAGAGATTTCTCTCATTTCTGACAGAGCCTCTACCTGCCCTTACTTTTCAGTCTGCTTTTAAGAAGTGAAACATAGCAGTGTCTCCTTTTAAGTACTTCTCATTCTTTTCAGCGTGCAAAAAGTCCCAAAATTCCAATGAAAAGAAAAATGAGGCTATCGGATTCTTTTTTAAAAATCAAGTTACGTTTAAAGCCGCATGAAGTGTTCAAAAATGCGTTTATTTCCAAGTCCTACCATAACATCAGTCAATTTTCTAATCGTAAGAACTTCATTTTGTTAAGCACCACAAAAAAGGCTACTCTTAGTTCTAGCCTAGACATACAAACGAAGAAGGGGAACTATCTGAAATGTTGAAAAGAGACAAAGAACGGTTATGTACTGACAGATTTGGAGAACTGCATTACTAAACTGAAAAATTACTGCAGGTCCTTTTTATTTCATTAAGT
>VZSC01013692.1:368728-432937 GCA_013398225.1 Steatornis caripensis | reverse complement strand
TTAAGTGCCCACTTCATTCACAAAATTCAGTCATACTGAATGGATTCCCAAGCCTTTTGTATGAACTAGATGGATTCTACTTTATGTGACAATGCGAATTAATTTTAAAAAACCCTCAGCATTTTATGTCCTAAAAATATCAATGGCATAATATGAACCCTAGCCAGAATGTTCCAGTTCCAGGAAAATGAGAGAAATGGGATCTGGCAAAAAAGTTACCATTAATTTAGACTACTGGAGCATTAACACACATCTCCAACTATCCAACATACATTAAGGCTTTTTTTTGCTTTTTAAAAAGTTATCTGCTCTAACAATCTAGCCAAACGCCAAACTTTTTTATGCTTACAAATAAACACAGACTACAACAAATACACTCACATGCAAAAAAAGAAGAGAGAAATATCGTCACAGATAACTAAAAACATTTGACTCTCAATCCTCGACATGAATGAAGTCAAACGTGAAAGTATGTTGTATACAGAGGTACGAGTAAATATTTGAGAACTGTTCTGAAAACAAAGTTATGTTGTTGAGGCTCTAAGCCAACAGTTAATTAATGAAGGATGCCCTGAGATTATTTTCCTTCATACACCATGACAACAATTATAGAGTTACAGAAGCATCTGGAACAGATCTCGAGTTAAAGTGTTTCCCTTACAAACAAACTATGTTTTAAAGGTTCCCAATTCTTGTGTTTTCTGCAAGCTTCTTCAAAAAGTCCACTGGACACGTGAACGTTGGCTAAGACCACACACGGCTCTCCAAATGAGAAACTGATGGATGAGCAGGCTCCACTAGTGCCAGATGAGTCCTGCCTAGAGAGGAGGGCCTCTGGCAGCAGGACTTCAAGAGCTGTGACTGACAGTACTGCCAGCTGGTGTGGCTGTATAGACCAAAATCGTTTGTGAGCCAGTGGATTTGGTGCTTTTGAATAATTTTGTCATGGCAGTACATGCTGCTGTAGCTGCCGAGAGACAGAGGGATGCTGGAGGGTGAGACCAGAGGAAGAGGCACATATCCTGGGGTATTCTGGGAGACAGTTTTTCTTGATGCTTTTTATATCCCCTGTAGTCTATGTATACTCCTTCCTAGCCTAGGAAGTGTTTAAATGCCACAACAGCATAAAAATCCACCTGGACGCCAGCCAGCTTGATGTCTGGGCAAGCCTGATGTCCAGGCACCAGCTCCACCCCACCTGTGCTATGGCTCTGTGGCTACACACAGCATCATACGTTTTCATGTTGGAAATCCCATGTCCCGGATGCTTACAGAAGAATGACAGCACCAGTGCCATACATAAAGAATTTAAAGGGCCTTTTCATTTCTTAATTTAGGCAGTGCTACTTAAAGGACCGACAGAAAGGCTCATTTCAGTGAGCTTCGGAATCCAGTCTAAATGTCACTTCATACCATTTTAAAAATTAAAGCAAAGCATAACATTCATCTATAAACTGTTTTTCCAGGTTGTTTATGCTTCTCAGGTGTTGGGTGCATTTTCTGAGGCTCCTTATAACCATACGTCCTCCTATAAATCAGTTCCCGTATTGTTATACATTATTACAAAATTTCATGCACTCTAATGCCGGCAGCAGACAAGCTTTCTTGTTAATGAGATTGTATTCACCTCTGAAGCACTGGGGTGAGATGGCTGCATTACATGCTATCCAAACCAATTAAAATAGCCCTGCTCAAATTTCAGGAAAAAGCAAAATTTATTGTTGCATGTGAGAGAAATCTTGCTTTATATCCTAAGCCTTCAGGTTCACAAATCACTTCCAAAATGCTCTTCAGAGAATCAGATGGCCATTTCAAGACGGCCACATCACAACTGCCTTCCTCAACACTCTGTTTTCCCAGAAGGACTTCTGAGGTCCCCTACCAAGTGTAAAATTTAGGAAACTGTTCATCCCATGGGTGGTGTGCCAGCAGTCTGCAATAGAAGCGGTTTTCTCAGGCATGAAGTCCTTCTCACTCTTGAAACAGGTGTGATGCTTTATCCCCTTTTCATCTATACACTCAAGAGATTTACATTCATGGATATGCCACATCCAGTAGTGCCTCGCTAGGTTAAGACACTAATAAGCCTGACCCCTTCCAAAATAAGACTTCAATATTCTCTGTAGGGTTTTTTTCCCCCCTTCTTCTTTCAACTCATTCCTAGCACGGGTTAACAATTAGGTACCGGCAGTCCTCTCTAATTGCTATTTAAGATTTCTGTTCCCTCCCTGCCCAGCAGTTAATTTTGCCAACTAACCTCTGAAGTGAACATCTTCCCTCGACTATAAATCTCTTCTGAAAGAGGCACTCTGCTAAGCAACATGAGCAAGTCCATAGACTGACTCTCTGGAGAAGTCAGGAATGATTAGGAATAAGAACAAAAGGTCTGTAAAAAGGGGATACCTGCAAGGTGAACAAAACCAGGGCAGGGGAGGGATTTAAAAAAAAAATAAACACACAAAAACCAAACCCCACACCCAAAAAACCCCCTCAAAACAAAAGGAAATTAAGGTGAGGAAAGGACAAACCAAAATGGAAATGTTAAAATAAACATACTGGGTCAATGAAGGACACTAAACTACAGCACAGGCTCACACCACCATCCCCCTCTTCAACAAGTACAGATAGCTACCCTGTATCTTAAAACTCTGCTCTCTATGGGGAAAAGCTTAGTTTTACATGTAGGCAAAAACTATCCTTCACAGCTGGGGCTTTAGCATGCCCTTCAGACAAAAATACTTGCTTTACATCAAGAAGGAAAAAGAGTTACTGCAACCTTGGTGTTTCCGAAGACATGCAATGCTGGAATACCAGCAAAAAAAGCCTGAAGCAAAAATATAACTTCTATATTCACTGCTTACTTTGGCTCAAACTTGAAAAGGAAACAGCAAATTGTATCTATTGTCAAAGTAATTGCAAGTATCTGCAGGATAATTATTTGTCCCAGTACTTATTAATATGATGATCATTGAAATGGGGAACATTAATAAGTTCCTCATTCTTGCATTTTAATAGGCGTCAGGTTGATCTCTTTGTGGTTGTAGCCTATATAAAGGCAAGGTGGTTTTCAGGAGCTGTCTGCAAAAGTTTGTCTCTCTAAATTTGAAAGCTTTTAACGCAAAACTATTGTCTCTTCAGAAATATTTGACTTAAAACAACTAATAACAAGTAAATAAAATATACAGCAAAATTGCGTAAGAGGAATGCAACCGATGTCTGATAAAAGCCTCCTCCAGATATTTTCCTGCTGTCCCAGTTATTCACCACAAATACTTCAGTGCATAGCTAAAAAAATGCACGTTGACTCTGAACTCCTCCTTGCTTGTAGCTTGCTGTTAGCAGTACAGTTGCCACTTTCTATTTTGTCTCTCGACTTAAAATAATCCGTGATTCTTCCAAAGCAAGCAGGTAAGGCGTTTAAGAACAGGAAGGGGAGCAAAAAGCCACATGCCGTCCCTACCTCCCAAAGACGGAGAGCTGCTAGTAGCCAGGAGCCAATGTTAAGATAGGAAATGCAAGAAAGCACCTACTCTGCAATCCCTTAAAGCAAATCTGTTAATGGTTGGAAAGTGATACAGCATGACGGCTACAAATAAATGGTATGATAAGCTATTTATTTCCTATTGCCTTCACTTCAAAGATGCCAGCAGCTGCCTTTGTCACTGGTAGAAGTCAATGTAAATTAGCAAGACGGACAGCTTTATTCTCTCTCATGTCTAGCTTACCCACCAGGTAAGCAAAACAGCAATTACATCAACTGAAAGAGTAATTACATCAACTGAAAGAGCAGAACAGAAGTGTAAGGACTGCACAAATCAAGTAGCAAACTGTTTTAACACTGAAATGTCATGCTCTGCCCTGTCAAGTCAGAGACAAGTTTGATCCTGCCCTGCAGATAAAGACAAAACCAGCAAGATTAACAAAACATTGGAAAAAAACACAATTAAAAAGCTTGGTAAACTTCCTATTACAGCTATGCAAATAGCCACAGACTATGAAAACAAGCATTCCAGCAGACCTAGAAAAGTAACACTTTATTACACGGTGCCACAACAACAGTACTATATTTAGAGAGGAATGAAGTATTGAAATAAAATCTCCTTGATCCAATTTTTTCAGGTATAACACTATCCAACACCACCTGAACAGAAACTTTCTCACAGAAATCCAGTCTGGCTGCCCATTCAAAATTTGTCCGTGGCATTACTCTATAGTTTCCGAAGAACATTAACAACAAACCCTGCAATTAAGTATTAACTAGCGTCACTGAAAGTCACTCTCTCGCAGACGCTCTTGAGGAAACACAGCGCAGATGACTAGGTGTTCACTCCCTCATCTTTCAGATTAGGGTTAATACACGAACAGATTTTCCACTCCCATGTGTATGTTTCCTTCAATGACCATATACGGAAAAAAACGCTAGGTCCATTGGATTTCCGTCACGTCATTATATACTTCTCCCTCTTTTTCCTTGTGTTTTCATTTGCTCACCAAGCCTGCTATTTTACCCGGACAGCTGGCATTCTCAAACATACTCCCTATACCAATCCGTCACATTGAAACACTTGCATGTACCTTGAGCATAGACAGAAGGTCATACAAAACTCATGGAAAATAACCAAAACGTGATTTAGACTACTCATTTCCCAGGAGCTCCCACACAGAGCGGAAGCCCTGGGAAAGTCCCATGGCAGTCTGCTCCAGAGATGCTGATGCTTAAAACCTGGGATACCCAAACCTGAAGGTTCTCTCCAAAATGACAGACCTTGGAGAACATGAGCTATCATGCCAACAGGTGACAGCACATTTATTTCTGACGAAAGATTTCTGGTGCCACACAGACCTGGTTTCTATACGAAACTCAAACCAAACCACTGCTAGAAATTTTTTTGCAATAAATTGTTTGCATTTTTCTAGCTAGGACTATTAACAAAATTGGATTTATTATTTGTACAAAGGAGATGCTGAAATAAGAAACACTATATATAACTTTATTTCTAGACACTTTCTAGGTCATATGCATTAGTTTGCTTACAAACAGTCAAGTGTTCTGCTTTGCTCAGGATTACACAACAGGAACCAGAAGGCTTTTTCCAAAGCACACTTAAATGGTGCAGCGGGCTTACCCACAATCAATTCTTCTGCAGAAGCCATGGCTCCATGGAGATTTACACAAAGAAAAATAAGTATGTACATCTCCACAAACCAGTGTGGGGGTTTTTTACTCCCATGTCAGAAGAAATACCACAAACTGCAGTTTGTCTCATAGCATTTCTTCATTAACTTTCCTGAGCAGCTAAAAAATAACACCTCAAAGATTGCAAGGTCTCTATGGAACTGTAGCAACCTCCCCAGACATGCCTGACCCCTGTTTTTAACACTGGCCTGCTACTCCCAGATCAACCAACCCTAGAATTAGCTGCAATCTCCAAGGCTGGGATGATGCTGGCTCTGTCCCAAACCCAGTTCTTGGCCCATACTGACCAGCATGGTAGGCAAGCACCCTGTTGGTCATCAGCCTCGGCTTGGCTGCAGCAGAACCATGGGGTCACCCTATAAGCCTACCTCACGGTCTATTAAACAGCATTCAGGTATCAGCTCTATGTTCACAGAGTGACCAACTGGACTGGCATGAATCCTTAGGCTACAGTACAAGGCATTATATATTAAAGGGAATGAAAAGTTGTTTAGGCTTGTCAGAGATGGCATAAGGCAGCCTGCACAGCCCTTATTTTAGACACCTACAATATTTTAAAGTACCTTCTACAGATGAAGATAAGTTTACCACTTTTAGTAGAGACAAAAGTGGCTCTCTTGAGTCTGCAGTTCTCATAAGCATGTAGAGACAGGTGGGAAGGAAAGCAAGGTCACCATAAGGTAAGATCATTTTATATTTGTACAGTTTGAAAAGAAAATACTGTATCTGTAAAAGAAACCATAACAAAGATTATTTTGCAATCCTGTATTTTTAAAGATATGTTGTCTACTTAGCAAGTGTCAGAACACAAAATTTTCATACAGAAGCAGTACCAAATAAAGAAAAATTTGTGGAGAGCTCATATCTGTCCAAGACAAATTCGTCTTACACTTTTCATGACTTGGCACTCTATCCAAACTTGCAAGGAAAATCTGTTACTATCACACAGTCAAGTTCTCCTGACATAAGTAAAAATTAAACATTTTCTCCCTTCGAAGTACTGCTCCAAGTGGATTTCTAGCATTTGGACTCCAGAAGTTCTTGCTCTGAGATGGCAGCCTGACCATACAATTATTGTCATTAGTGATGAATGATGTTTATGAAAGATTTTTCTACCAAGTTAAGGCTCTCATAATACATACAAGAATCACTGTTGACCATTTCTATTCTGGAAAACCATCTCTCAAGACAGACGGAATGGCGATCAATATATTAATATGTACTTGATTAAACATGTAACCAAGTACACAGCACCAACTTTCAGAATGTCAGACAAACTGTAACTCCCAGATTTCATTTTTAAATCTTCCATCATATGACAGCAAATTTTATGCAGCTGAACAAAGTTAGCAGAGCAGAAAGTTCTTTCAGCAAGGAACTGTGTTAATTTAGCAAGTAGTTGTGCTTGCTAAACAAAACTGTGAAGAAAGAAAACCTGAACGTAGCCAAGAGTTCGGATCCAAGAGGGCCGAGAACTACCAGTTGTTTATTTGATCTGATTAATTGGCTGTCTGCATTTCAGCCAACGTATATGGAAAAGTTACAGATGAAGTGTGAAGGCAAAAAATTAATCAGAACAAAATAATTTCCAGAACCCTTTCCACACATAATTTGCTTTTAACCTAAAAGCTAACACTGAAGGAAGATGCATAAACTTATGGCCATGTTTAGACACTTATCTGATGGCTGATCACTCAAGTCAGTCTCCTGAATATGCAACTGTGAAGTCAGGTGGCAACCTCACAACACACTGGAAACACCCCTCTATCCCAGCATCATACAGAGGAGAGGAACAGCTGGCTTTAATCTCACCAGTATGATTTCTAACAAGATAAAATGATTACTGCAACATACAGGCCTTGAAGATAAGCTATCCCATTTTCAGCCATACCACCCACACCTGTGACCAAAGTCTTGTCCTATTATGAACAGAGCTTAACCATGTTCCATTACACTCAAGAATTCTGACCAGGCCCAAAATAACAGGGGTCATGTCTGCTCTCTAAAAGCACAAGGCACAGCCTTTAACTTCTTTGCAATATGCACCCCTGCAGAGGAATTACAGAAGGTGAATGAAAGTCAGAATAAGAGATTATACCTACTTTCCAGCCTTCTATTCCTAAATTTAGACTTGGAATTTACACCATATGCAAATCATATTTTGCCATATTATATGTCTGTATATATACTATATATTTTAGCCTTAAATTTTGCATTATATATTTATGGCACTCTGGCTGCCCTCTTGGAATAGGCTTATTTCCACCCAGCACAGAGGACAGTAGACCAAGCTTTTATTTTCCTACAGCTATCATTCAGATATATCCAATATGTTTATGCATTCATCATGAGGGTTTTTTCATTTTTTGCATTGTGCAAAGAGAAAGTAAGAGTTCCAGATATCAAAAGTAACACTATACGACTCAAACATTTTCAACACCTAAAGGCTTTCACAAGGCAATCCGGACTTTGAAAGTAACAGATTTCCTTGAAAACAGACTACTTATTTTACAAAACAGTAATAAAGGCGACTGCGAACAATTACAGGAAAATGCTCTGAAAGGCACATACCAGGATCTAAATACATGAAACAGAAGGGGTAACTCATCTTGACTTCTCTTTAAAATAAATATGAGCTAATAAAAATTCATTTTGGGGGAGTAGTGGTGGTGTTTTTGTTTTGTTTGCTTTAATCAACGCAGACCTTTTGGTGAGAGAGACAGCTGGTACCCTCTGCTTCAGGACAGAATGAAAACTAAAACTTCTTCATAGTACTTACATGTGAGGACTGAGTTCATAAAAGTTTCGGTTTCTGTATTCTTCCACTTTCTCTGGAGTATAAATGGGTAGAGATCTGTAGGGGTTTATTGATATCACCACACTGCCAATGTATGTCTGTTGAAGGAAAAGAAAAAAATCATTGTGAATTTTTCATTTCAAGATACTTTTGCTGCTTATATATTATTCCCCCATTTACTACTTATGCAAAACCAACCAAACAAAAAGTCTAATTGTAGCAATGAATAAACGTGTACATACACTGAAGCATCTTTTAGATTTCTCTCAAAAAACACTGTTGGTTGATTAGTAGCAATTTCTACGTAACTGAAAGCCTCTTACGAGCATTTTCTAAAAGAAAGCCCAAGCTACAATATTTCTGTGACTAATTCAGTTGGGGAAGCAAAAGGGAAAAGGATACAGATGTTCCCAAAGTACTGACTCCATCTGCATGGTAAATGTCACATGAGCTTCGCTGCAGCCCTTGCTCCAGGCTGGAGCTGGACTACACTCCCTCAGCCAAGGAGGAGCTTCACGTCATCTCTTCAAAGCCTTGGGCACAGAAGAGCTTCACAGAGAAGAAACCTGAAGGTTAACAGCCTCTGACAGGTGTCTGTCAAAGGAGAGATTTACTGTCAGGATTCAAGGCAGCTGAAGTCCTGCCATGGTTCCTCAGCAGATGTGAGACATAATGTTTATTTCCAGATTCTACGCATACTTGCCATTACCCTTGAAAAGCAGATGGAGTAATGCATTGTTTTACTCTGTTAGGTCTCACTTACTACCGAGCTGAATGAAGTCCCATACTGTACACCATGATTACCATGTCGGCACACAACACAATTAACCTGCCTCCATCAAGCCTACTGCCAGGTGCCCTGCAGCTCTCTACACCTCCCTCCATCTGCAAGGGCCGCATTCAAATACACCTGAGTGGCAAAAAAATGCCAAAACCCCATTCCACACTGCCTGCAGATACTGATCAAAGATTAATTAAACCCTAAGTGTTTGGTATCTTTTTCCACAACCATGAAATAAATAACACCTGTTGAACACAATTTTCCAGTAACCAGGGACTCCCTGGGAGGTGTAAAGGCTGTACACAAAAGCCACAGGTTCCCGTTATTTGGATTACATTTGCTAGTAACTACAGAAGAAAAACAATGTTTTTTACTCAGATCTATGATTTTAAATGTCTTCTTTGCAGTGATACCTTAGCACTTCACAATCACTGTTTGGACTTCTCCCCACAATTTTTCTTGCAGGAAACTGCTGTAACATGCATTTTTTAAATAGGAGCAGAGGCACAAGGAGACCGAGTTACCCACCACCAAGTTCAGCAGAGTTAATTTCAGAGAATTACCTCCAGAGCTGTAGTCACAAATTAAAAATATCAATTGCTGCAACTCTTCCCTATCTAACTTCACGTCCAAAGCAACTTTCTGCTAAATGCTAAACAAATTTGATCCTAAGCAGAAAGCTAGGCGAGCACGATTCCCCATTTTCCACAGCATGCATATGCACAGGCAAGCTGTGAACTCACACAGCATTTTCTGTCCCATTTAAAATGGAGTTGAACAAACTAGACTGCAGTGATAGAACAAGTAGCATGAAGCTTCCAGAGATTCTCCCAGTTAATCCTTGTAGTGTTTACTACCCACAGGGCGAAACAGAAGCAGCCACTGCTGACAATCCATCATACCACTGCTGCTACAACCAAACACAATACTTCACTAACTGGGCTCAAGACTCACCACTTCTAAACAACGCATACTTTCTCCTCTCCTTTGGAACCATCCAGAAATCTTCTGCAAAACATTTCTCCCCATGCATCCGTGCCCAGAACTGACCAAATACTCTAGAAACAGGCTGTTTTCACATCAAGAGCCCATGCAGAGTGCTGCGAGGTGAAGCAAGCCTGAAGGCGCCTCACATCTCAGCAGCCAGGCTGCAACTCAAGAGAGGGACAACTCCAACCTGCCTCACACCGCAAACTGGGAGGGAAGCACTCCCAAAGGCATTCAGATACAGACTGTGGAGAAAATCCCAAAATAATTAAGATTTTTGCTTCCTGCAAACACATGGCACAGTGTGTGCTTACATGTATTTTCTTCAAATAATAAAAAAAAATACTCCAGTTTTGTGGTCATCAAAGTGTTTTCCATCTATGTCTAATCTCTTTGGCTGAACAAGAAGAAAATGCAAAAATTGCCTTTCTACAGTGTTTACTTTGCGCTCTGAACACATGCAGCTTTGGCAATTTGCCAGCCTACAGGTTCTTAGCACGAATAACAGATACTCAAGAGTAAGAAGCTTTATAGTCTCCACAAGTGCATATATACCTCAGTTAGGGCTCTTTTCTGATAAAACATTAATATGTTAACATGCTAAACCTTAAGAATTTGTGAATTCAGTCTGTTGTGAAATCAGTACTGGAAAGTATCAGCAGAAAAGAGATGAAGGACAGATCTTGAAGACCGTATTTTGAAACAGGAATTCTTTGGAACTCAAAGACTTGCCCTTTTCAGCTATTCTCCTACTGTAATAATATACAATTTAATTGCTAAAGTTGCTTGAAGTACCCTGAGATGCCTAGGTAAAGAAAGATGAGTGAAAGTGAAAACTTGATTTTTAATTTTGAATACAGGCATTCAAATGAGATGTATTTAGAATCATCTCTCCACAGCTAAGTATTGCTTAGACGATGTATTTTGGGAATTCAAGTCAGCTGTTTATTGTCAGACATGAACAAATACAGACCATTTCCTAAAATACCAATATTTCAAAAGGTCAAACGACTACATAGAAACAAAGACATGTCCATTTCAAACGCCAAGCCAAAGCATGCCACGAAATCATTGCTTTTGCTGCAAATCTGCTTACAAGAACTAATACATTTCCCCTTCTAAAAATGTCAGTATCTCAAAGCTGATGCCTAATAGCTACTTGCTACTGGTGGTCTGTGAGATTCCACACAATGGGGATAAACAGATCTGGAAAATAGCTTTCCCACATAACATCTGCCTTCCCACCAGAACTCTATTATAAACAAACAAAATAAATGGCTTAAATCCTCGAGCAAGCGAGAAGCACAGAAACATTCCAGTGCTGAAAGCAGAACGCCCAAGAGTAGTGGGAGACCATACCATGGCACCCCAGGGACTAAAGAGATCCTTCATTTCCCCTGTTTAAGGAAAAAAAATGAAACCCAGAGGAACGGCCTCATGATGATGAACGCACAGAATGAAGCCAGGAGATTTGATTTCATTCTTGGCTTTGACATAGTCTTTTTATGCGAGTTTGGACAAGATCTGTTGTCTCCTCAAGTTTTGCTAGAGACTCTTGATAGTAGTCCTTCCTCCAAATTTCTACTTTATTGCAAGAAATCACAAAGCAAATTCTACCTCATTGGCATGTTTGTCCCAGAACCCAAACCAAAAGGACTCTGACTTGTCATTTATCAGTGTATCAGTCATGTAGCACGGCAACACTGTAATGCGCTAACAATTCATCCGTGGAAAAAAGCTTTCAAATTTCCATCGGGTCAAATGGCAACACGTTCTGCATTCTCCACCAAAACAACATAGACAACTCATTCCTGTTCAGTAAAGGGTTTAAGATCCTGAGTAGGGAGAAAATTCTAAATCACAACTCAGCTGGAAAAGCTGGTAACATTTGTTACATCACTTCTAAGTACTGTTGGAGACACAACATCCGAGACACTTTGATGCCTCATTTTCTCCCACTAGTACTGAAAACACGCGTAACCACTTGGGGCAAGATGTTACTACTACTTCAAGCTTGTATCCACATTACAAGGCCTTCTGTGCCTTTCTACTTCAAGCAGCTTTAAGACTGGCTTAAGAAGAGGCCTGAAATAGCAAGACAATGAAAGGCTCCCATTGCTCGGGAGAAATCTACAGGCAGCAGCTTCTGCTCAGTCAAGGGCTGGGGAAAGCTATTGCTAGGAACTGGCAAACTGCCTGAAATGCCTGTGGACCTTTCCAGCTGAGAGTTGCAAAAACCTCACAGAGAGCCCAGCGAAAGGTCCCCAGACACCTCTGCAGCCAGGACGCACAAGCACCACAATGAAATCTGATACACAGGGAAGAGGCAGTACAGGCCAGCTCAAGAAGGGGAGCTTTTAGAAGACCACTAGTAGAGCTTATGGGAGAATATTTCACACCCTGGGATACAGTACACACTTAGTCTCGCAATACCCCAAGGGTCCAGAAGAGAGAAGATTGCAGCTGCAGAAGTCAGGAAATGTTATCGACAGCAGTTGAGGCTGCACCACAGGAGCTGCAGAGCTGGGGCTATTGTAACAGCATGCTCCTTACCTTTAAAAGTTTTTCTGAATCTGTGGCATCTTCTGCAAAGCAACCTTCTGCAGAATTTAAAATCATTAAGCAGCTACACAGATTTGCTGCAAACTTTCTGGAAGTGTACTCTATGTCACATTTGGCAGCTCTGTTAAAAACAAACCCACTGCTTCTCACCCATGGCAGTCTGTAAGTCCAGAAAAATCACTGCTGCACAAAAGTCATTCCTGCTGTAAAATGTCCAATCGCTAACGTAACCTGCAAGTCTGCTAAATTCCCAGGGCCCAATAAGTTCGCCCTATCTACTTATTTTTAAAATGCTGGAGCATAAAAAAAGAAAATAAATAAATTCTAGTAAAAAAAAAAGATTGCTTGTGTGGATATTGATACTTTCATTTATGCAGACCGATTTTAATGCTCCAGATTTGCACAATGCACATTTCTTTAGTATTGATTATGTTCGAGTGTACGAGGTTCCTACATTTTGAACCATTTCAGATCACATAACTAAAACAATTCATTGAAAGGAGAGACACTGAAGTAAGATCAAAGAGAAGATTTTATTGGAACAAATCCAGAACTAAGGCTTGGGCAGCACTGTTTTCTTTGCATGGGGGAAGGGCGGTGTTTGGTTTTGTGGGTTTTCTCAATGTGACATATGCAAAATTATATTTCTAATATAATACTCATTTTCATTTGTATTTGCCTGAACAAGTGCGGTTCTGGATCTTGCCAGCTCATAAGCACGAGCCGATCAGTGCTCAGAATAGCTGAGGCCAAGGAGATGGCAGACGCAGACGAAGCCTGTAGCTACACGTTCTCAGTTTTTCTGAACTGTCTCAAACTCAAACAGAACCCAATAAATTTAACACTACAATGTTACTCCACAATGAAGTTCCTCATTTTAATAAACATTAGCAACTAGATTGGTACCCTATTAAAATATCATCTCTTATTTGAACAATCATGCTGTGTGCTCAGATTTGGTTTTCATTGTGGTTGGCCACAATAAAATAGCTAAATGCACCCTGCTTCTGGTCCATTGTGTTTTTTTCAGGTCAGAAACAGTTGCAAATTTGCAGGGCATTATGTTTGAAAAGAAGAAGGAGACCATCATGAAGACTAAAAGCAAAACCACCGTAGGCCATTATTACTATTTCTGAGACTTTGATTCACCGTATTACTGTGTATCACAATGTAGGTGTTTGTATTTTTTGGTGGAGAGGGATGGGCTGGGTACTTGAAAAACACATAAACAAACAAACTAGGATTTCAACCTGTAATACTCCAGGGTTTGCCTGCACTGTTTCATGATAACACATACAAAACATACTCTACCCGTCATCCAAGCCATGCAGCTGCACTTTGTGTCGGCCAAGCCTTGTGCTTCAGTGAGCTTAGAGCATGAGCAGTGCCTCCAGGTATCATCTGCAAGCAACTATACAGGCACAACCCCAGATCCCAAAGAGCAATGATAAAGTGGAAAGAACAGCAACTAACAAAGTTTCATTTCCTCAGACAGGAGCTTCTGCCTGGATTTTCCCACATCCAGTAAGGGTTGGACTTACGCAGCGTCACACAGCACTAATCCTTAGTTACCAAAGAAACTTTTATGCTTTGAGGCCTCTCGTTAACATTTCCCAGCAAATATAGCATCTCTCCAAAGGTCCTGATCAGCTCTCAAGAGGCTGCAGTAACCTGTGAGATCCTACAGATAAGAAAGCCTGTTTCCACCTCCCTCACTGGAAGGGAAGCCAATGCTAAAAATTTACTTTTCCAAAGGCTAGTCTGCAGTAAACTGAAAATACAATCCAGACTCTCAATTTTTCTCTTTCTCTATAAGAAGAAACCTCCCCTTGTCCTTGATACTACTGAATATTTTTCACTGTAGTTTGGATGGAGTCCTTTCTAACTATGTTTGCACAACTGAAGAAATATAATACTGGATATCTGAACAAACACAGCCTCATTCCCCGTAATGATTAAAACTCTCTTGCTCAAGATCACCCTCCTTCTGGACATTGCATTTTTTCCCCAGAAATACAGTGGACAATGTCTGTATGTTGCAAGGGGGAGGGGACGGACAACGACACAATCGTAGTAACCTATTACATGTGCTTAATGCAGTTATTAACCACGATATGCAGCCTTGTAAAACTTGGTCAGGACAGTAAAGACTTAACAGAAGAAAACCAGAGACGTAGAAGAGCACAGGAAACTGGGAAAGGGAAAAGAAGAAAACTACATAGAAGAGCACAGGAAATTCCCAAAACTGGGAAAGGAGAAGAAAAGCAACAAGCAAAAGAAGAAACAGAGGCAACAGTATCCACAGTTCAAACAAAACCATCTTATTGCAAGAGCAGACAAAATTCAGCATTAGCATGTATCACAGTCACGTAGCAAACATGTTGATGGCTGATAGAGCGACTCAAGAAACAAAGCTCAAACAGGTAACACAAAGGCAGAAAAGCACACCTACATCCTTCCAAAGCAAACAATCATGACACAGACCACCTATACGGACAACAAAAAGGATAAAAAAAGATAACAATACTGCTAAAACATTCTTCAATATGGGCTTGATCCTGCAAGTCACTGTGCAAACAGCAGTAGCCTTAACAAGCTGCAGGTAACCCACACTGATCAGGATCAAGACCTTAACCGTACTGCAACCTGGTTTAGATGGGAGCCCCGAAGTTAGAGCAGAGCGTTTGCTAGAGAAAGACACCCACATGGCAAGTTGAAGCAAGTACTTAAAGGGCATGCACGTGCACAGATTATCAGGCTTCTCTTCTGAGTTTCCTGAGGGCACAGAAACCTCTCCTCTGCTCAGTGAATATTGCTGCTAATCTCGCAATCACTATGACAGACTCTAATGTTATTATGAATGAAGCAGATTAAACATCTCAGCCATCCGCCTCTCTGACTACATTGGGATGTTTTTATACAAACAAACAGAATTCCTACACAGGCTGCAATTACAGACAAAACCCATGAAATAAGTGATGAGGAAGTCAGCCCAAAGCTGATGAGAAATATTACGGAAAGCATTTAAATGCCCCAGAATGTCAGTGCTTGCTCACTTTTGAAAAGACAGAGACTTGTTTTCATAAGCAAACAGTAGCTGGAGACTGGATAGCATTTGTGCCAAGACACCATCGGTGAAAACATCAGCAAGAGCACCCATTCCAAAATGTTTTATTATTTTCGTACGAGTAAAACAGGGGCGGGGGGAAGTCTCCTGCCATGCTGCAGCCAAGGCTAGCTTATGTTCTTGAGGGTGAAAACCATGTTTTTACAGTACTTGGATGCTTTTGCTTCTATTTCTGTTATTTGTCAATATTTCATTAATCTTTCTTTCGTGTTTTTATTTCACAAAACGTGCACTGAAACCACTAGTTAATGCCCAAAATGTCATCATCACCTTAGTGAAGAACTACACAGCATTTTGGGGCAGAGCCAACACTGTAACAGTCCCTGGGGCCCTACAGCAAGCATTTCCTACACAACCTCGTCTCTTTTTTCAAAGTGTCACATCAGAGGCAAAACCGAGAAAGTGTGTAGGGAAGGAGAAGACCCCTACACACAGCCCACAGTATGCATATAATTTTCTGTGATCCTTATTAATGTTTTCTTACTCCTTTATTGCATACGGCCCTACAATCAAGCGCCTCGAACGCTATGCGCAGCATCGTGGGAGCTGTACAAAAAGAAAAGGAAACAAAACACTGCCTTGAGATAGGTAACTCTCCTCGCAGGAAGCACTTCAAAGTAAAAAGTAACCAACCTCCTGGCTGCAACAATCTTTACTCCTGACTCTGGGCAAGTTACAAAGCTTGTTTTACCAGAGCAGGCTGATGCAAAGGGCCAGAGGACCAGCAGGATTTCTATCTAGGTAACAAGCAAAGCAAGATTTACAGGGAGGCAGAATACTACTTCGACCACAAGCTACCACGGAAGAAGATGTGCCTTGGGCACACAAATCCTTCTTCACATCTGAAGGAGGAGCAACAGGCTTCAAGGTCCTAGCCCGTGGCAGCTGCAACAATATTATTACTACAATTCAGTAGCTTCCCTCAAAGAGGGAAACTGTTGAGGCACTGCTGAGAAAAATCACTCAAACCGACGCAGGCGTCCCCGGAGGGAGAAAGAGAAGGAGATCTGAGGAAACTCGGGTCCCCTGGGCTCCCATCACGGGCAGATGGATGGCTGCTCTGCTCCGGCTCTCAAACCATCCTGCCTTCCAGAAACGACTCAGTCACCTACTGCTCCTCAAACTTCCAAAGGAAGACCAGGAGTCCAGGCTGGACTCGATGGATAAACACAAGTAAACGCTTCAAGGTACAAGAGAGCAGGGCCAGGTCTGGCAGGGGGACAGGCTCTTCTGCATGTTGCTGCAGGAGCAGCAAAGGCACAGACCTGCTACCGACAGGCACGCACGCAGCTAGGATGTACCCAAAACCACAGGTGACAACAACCCTCTTCAAAACCCAGCAAAGGACTCCATCTATCCTCAAAAACAACACATGATCAAAAACCAACATGATCAAGCTGACATCAGAAGGTAATGAAACTGAGAATAAAATTGAACTTCAACAATCACTCAATCGTATTACAATGAAAATTTTCCCAGAAAGCTGCCCTTACTTACCCCAATACCACAAAACTCTGCTCTTCACAACAGAGTTACATAGAGGGATGGCCAATACAGGCCAAGACAATTGGTCTCATTCACATAATTCTGTCCTCCACTCTCTTCTTCCAGATTCGGCATCTGGAATACCAGGCATGAGTGCAGCAGGAACAAAGCCCCTATGCTTGACAACAGTTCAGTAAACTCCTAAATACTGTAAGGTAGCTGAAAAAGGAGTGAATCAATAATATAAACAGACATAGTGGGGTAAAGTCAAGTCAGAAACAAAAAGGCTACCCCTAAAATATCAAAACAATAGAGATCAACAGGAAGCAGCTCAGCCTGTGAAGCAAGCACCCGACAACAGCCACACCACCAGAAGGCAGCCACAAGGATACTACCTCAAACAGCTAACACTGAGTTAGTATACTGGAATGTCAAATATTTAATATTGCAGTGATAAAACAACATGTGTTCAGTACTGTAAGACTGTTCCTGCTCAAAGCAGCCCACAAACTCCACGCACAGAAAACACAAATTAAACGCCGACATCTGAGAAAGATTCTGTTTGGTTGGAAGAACAAAAAGCAAACAAACATTTTGTTGTAAGGAACAAAATGTTGACCTCTGCAAATCTGGGAAGGCTTCAAGAAACAACATAACTGTGCAGAAAAATGTGCAGGGCAGCAGAATAAAGCAGTCTCTGGCCTCTAAAGGCCTACATAGCACTGCTCCCCTCCAGACTCCTCACACCTTCCTTGCCACTTCCACATGCCTCATGAAACAACAAGCCCAGTACAGAAATAAGTTTCAGACCAATACATATACTGCAATTTATCCCAAATCTCTACCATTCGTGAGTCAGCGTAAATACACATACAGACAGAGGCCCCCTTCCCATTTGTCAGCACCCCAAAATACAAAGGAAAAATAATTCCTGAGCTGTATTGGCAAAGTGTATTTTAGTCAACTTAAAAATAAAATAAAATAAAATAAAATTTAAAAGTTCTGGGAGGGAGTTCACCAGAATGAGCCAAAATTCATCAGTGACATACAAACTGAACTTTACGAACGTATTTGAAGTTTTCCATGCAGTCTCTAGGTCACACATTTTAACCGCACAAAGTGCTGCCTGAAACCTTGAAATAATCAACATTGTGGGTTTTTCTACTTGCTAACTGCATTGCCCATGAGCTTCATTTTACTCTGTAAAGAAAAACTCTCACAGGCTTTTGTTACTGTAATTTACAGAAAAGAACTTTTGCAAAAAAGCAATACAAATTTTATCAATGAAAACTTCAAGACTTGCAAAAATAATATAATAAACAATTACAGCTTTTTAATGAGATTTTTCTTGGTCAGACATACCCCAGACATTTCCAGACATGACTAAACTCCAAGATTCCCATTTCCAATTAACACATGTGTGTTACCCAATGAGCCCTTCCCCCTACCAAGCCACTCAACATGAGATTACTGCAGAATCTGATGGTCTTTAACAGAATATTTGGCCGAACTCCAACTCCACCAGCCTTCATGCTTATTTTTATAGCACAGCCTCCAGCTTTGCACTCTGGTATGCAACCTAACACCCAAGACCATTAAACTTCTTGTCAAATGCGCATAAAACTGAACAACAGGTAATCAAGCCGTAGTCTGTTCTCTAACTGTTAGGAGTACTCTTACTGCCATTTGCACCACAGCATGAAACTAAGCTAATTTTCTTGAAGGGCTTACAGTAACCATGCCCAGGATCGTATAAGAGAACCGTCAGGGAATGTAGATCTGAATGCTCTTGCAAGGGGAGCTCTTACGGACAAGATCTGGAATTTCAAAGGGGTAAATGGAGCTGGCACTAGGATCTCCAATATCAAACACAACTACCGCGAAAGAGACTAGAAAAGACAAAAATTGTATTCTCTTCCAGTGGAATGAGCCCATTTGTCTTGTTACCTTTGGGTACAGGGAGAGATTTGGCACTGTTCACTGATGGCTCTATCTGACTCTCACATTTACCGATCAAGACTGGCTAACACAATTATGCAACATCTGGCCAACTTCACAGCATTTTCAAAGATGGATATCTGAGTTACAGGTCTCATTCCTCAGAACAAACCTTTTTGAATGTTATAACTCCAACTCTGTTTTAAAACTAACATATGTAGCACAGACACAGCCACCAGTCTACAGAAAACTGCTTAGAAACTGATGTTGAGTAAACCTTGGTTTACTGTTGCAGAAACATCTCAATCTGTTCCTATGGCCTCAGTTTGACTTAGTTTTTTAAACTTGGACGCAATTTTTGGTAATGCCTACAATGAGACACTGACGAGGAATGAACTTAACTCCACGACTAAGCCATGAAAGGACAAATCCATTCCTATTGCCCTCTGAAAGGGTCCTGAGAGGTCAACTTGTGCAGCTTGTTAGAGCTGAAGAAACCTGCAGTCTTTGTTAAGCACCACCAGTAGCTCTTTAATAGCCCAATTTGGTTTCCCCAGGATAGCATGCAAACTACAGATTTTACATGGTTAAACAAACATTACTGTCAGATATAACAAAAGCTTCATTGTGCTCATCTGAGTTTAAAAACAGAAATGCAAAGTGTAGTTTTCATGAGTGAGGTTTGGGGAGAAGAGAGTGGATGGCAATAAGAAGGGAGAGAAAGAAGAGTTTGCACTTGAAAATTAATGTGTGGTTGTTACTGTGGGCACTGTTCCAACTGTTACTGTTTTTAAAAGTTTTCTAAAATACACAACAGTGGCATGAAATTTGAAGGGCAGCAGAACTCAACTGGTACAGAAAAGAGATAATATTCCTCAAATGATTTGGTAAATAAAACCATGCAGCATCACAAACTACTTGGCAGCAGCATGTGGCACAGACATAAAAATCTGTTCTTTCCACCACTGATGTTGTGAATGTTTTAACACTCACAGAGATCTGCGACATTTTGTCTTCATAGTTCAGATTCACAAACAGTACTTGTAAGACCTTAACAAAAATAAATAAATCACATGATCAAACACACCTGGAGATAAAAAGGGTAAATGATAGTGCAACAAACTACAAGGGAATGATTCTGTAAAAAAAAAAAAAAAGAAGAAGAAAAAAAACCCAAACCCACCAACAAACAAATCCCTTGGTTTTGGTTCACACTTCGCAACAGAGCATGTTTAAGTATTAAGCTTTCCCACCTGCAAGGCAAAGGATCCTACATCGGTAGAGAAAAGTGACACCTTGTATCACCTGCCAAAGCACATAGCACAACTAATTACATTGCATGTCAGTGCCAGGCCCCGGCTGAGTCAGAAACTGGGAAATACATGCTCCTCTGCCACTGCCTTCAAAGAACTGTGCATTTGAACATGCTTGTCAACTAGTACGTAATAGCAGATAAAAATAAAACAGATTACCCATTTGTCATTCAAACTGATTTCTTTGAAGTAAAAGCTATCCAGTCTAAATTAAGTAGACATGTAATTAAACACTTTGCAAACCATACTAGTTTACATTAAAAAAATAATCTTGACAAACTCCCATATGACTTAATTCTTCTTAAGAGACTGCATAGACTAGGGCACCCTCAAAGAATAGGTTTCTATCCTTAATGCTTTAAATGAAACTTTCAAATATGATCCAAAGATTGAGCAAGGTAGTACTGTCTTCTTCAATCTCTAGGTAAATAGCTCCCTTTCCTTCTCTTCTCCTCCATATTTTCTTGAGCTAAAGTGGAATAAAAGGATTCAGTATCACCCACTTTTACTGTAGGTATCAGGAATACAGAGTTAACTGTAAAACAGGTGTGAAAACAGGTTAATTATACAAGCTACTGACTGAAAAAACCTCAGAATCCCACTAGAGGCAGCCACTGCAGCTGTTGTGTATTGAGAATTTGCCAGAAGCAGGAAGAAAGAGCAGCAAAGAGGAGGGAACAGACTACACCTTCAAGGAACAAGGAAAATTTAAGACACAAAGTTTCAGAAATTTAATTCTCAAAGCTATCAGAATGATTTTTTTTAAAAAGAAGTGTGGAAGAAATCTTTCTACAAATACAGATCATTTTGGTTTCTCATCCAACGAGGTTTTAACGGATACCGAGAGCCCTCATCTTATGTCAATTTTCTGGTTAATTTGTCATTCCAAACTTAAGGAGCAAGAAGGTGGACGTGATGCAACAGCAGATAGGTGCAACTGTATATTAACAAGCTAAAGCCTACAGAAAAGGGAACAGGCATAGTTTAGTAGGAAAATGACTCCAGAAGAAAGATGCAGCAGACAATGAATAGCAGAGGTACAAAAGCACACGCTATAACTAAGGGATAGAAGAAGCATAACACAGATCCTCCCATACTGGAGGATGGAAAGGAACAAGTATAATGAAACCATAAAGGTCCAAATTCTTAGCAAGCAGGAAAAATATAGTCACACCAAAAATTAAAGGCAGGGGCGAGCTAAGTTATAATTAAGTACAGAACACATTTATTTGATTGTAATAAGCTGCAAACACAGTTGCTTGCAGATCATAGCTACAGTTTGGCTTAAATAGTTCAGCTTTACTCTTAAAAGACTTATCTTTCACCAGCAGTCTCAGAAAGTCTCTACAAATCATTAAGTTCATACAGCCTCGGCAGTACAACAGATACAATACTGTGCACATCTTAACAAAAAAGGACTAGAGAGAGATGAAGCAGGAAATGAAAGGCTTAAACTGGAATCACAATTTGCCTCTTCATTCCCAGCCCATGTTTCAGCTGTCAGTTCACAACATCTCTCCTACCGATCATCACTCAGAAATTAATATGGCTGAAGATTTTGATTACTTCCACATACATTCAAGTTCACTGTTTCTAGTTTAAAATCCAACCATTCTAATAAACATAAGTTTTTGGCAACATTTAAGCCAGCCCTAGCATATTCCAAGCATATACTGTTTCTACGTTCTAACATCCTGTATGTGCCTTCCCCGGAAGTGAATTATTTATAACTGCAACGTCCTCTGACAACAGGAGTATCAAAGGTATTGTCATCATCAGTTCTGGAATTGTTTTTTATGAAAATCAGAGGTCCACCATATTGTGCAAGAGGGAGAAAGAAAAGGGAAAAATATCCCAAACGGAAAAGATCAAATGGAAACAATGCAGTACAGGAAAGGCTACAGCACAAGTAAGGTTTAAAATATCCCTAATAACAATAGATTATGTTCAGGCATTCACTCTATGTGTATCCTTACAATTAAACACGTATTTTAAGAATGACAACATAGTTCCTCATAGGACGTGATTTGTTAACATATACTCACATATATTTCATTGTGATCAAAGCGCTTTTTCAGATTATTGATGAATGAATCTTCATTAAGTGGCTCTAAAAGAACCATATCTCCCACCCCTATCATGTTGTCTAAAAGTGACGTCTTGACCTCCATTTTGGCCATTTTCTCCTGTAAAGAAAAAGACAAGAAAGAGCAAAGTTAGCTCAAAATTACTCTAATTATTCACAGGCATTATCCAGTAACACTATTGAAGGAATACAAGTTAAAAATCCATTGAAAGATACTGCTTTAAAATATTTTTCCAAGGAACATTCGCAAAGTCATTCTATCTACCCAGGCGGTTCACACAATTCCAAAAAAAATAACTTCTAGGAGTCAACATGCTTTCTGGTCCACGATACATTAAATATGAAGTTGCAAGAAAGAGGAATGAAGATTCCAGTGGACACCACATCCAGATTTTTGGATGACTTCAACACAGTGTTCATGTTTATGCAAACTCAAGTTTTATCAAAAGCTTCATCAATATCTCCAGTGTATCAAATTAGGGTTTAGATTTGTCAATAACCTAATGTGAATTCTTTCTCATCTTTACTTGTATTCCTCCAACCCAACCAACGTTTAAATGGAAACCAACTAAGTGAACTCATGCAGAGACAAAGCCCACACTGTTTTATCTTAATTCATAAACCCTGTACTCTAGACTGCCTATATTCCAGGACAGTACTGCTCTTGGTTATATGAGGCTACCAAATTACTTCATTTCCTAATCAGACTTATATGGATTATTTGTAATTTTATTGCTTAAGACAGCATTTTCATTGGGCAGCAAACAATCCAGCTGACAAGTGGAGACTCTGCATCTATGTAACTGCAGTGGCAAAAGGCAGAAGCCAGGCTTAAACTGGGGACCAGGATCAAACTAAGTAACCAAGTCTGATAAATGAAGTAATTCAGACAAAGAAGCCAAGGTCAGGCCAAAACTCGACACCTATTTAATAGTCTTAGCCTTTTAGCCTTCCAATTCAAACGCTACAGAAGATTAACCAAGCTCCTCAAGAACTCCGTGACGAGACTGAAAAATGAACATATTAGCAGTGGCTGCACAAATCAGGAACCAGAGGTGAGAGAACAACTTTGCTGACAACACAAACCAAGAACCAACTACTGCACAGCTACAGCTACACAAAACAACCGTTAAACTTCACCAGTCAGCTGTAACCTCTCAGATATGAAATGTTATCGGGCTGTTCTTGCTCCCCCTATCACCTGCAGCATATTTTCATTCTAAATATTTTTTGTCATTTTTCAAAATGCCTTTGAACAGCTATTACCTTATACAATCAGCATTAACTTGCCATAGTAGCTATCCATCAGATAACTAATTTTAAACAAGGAAAGCCTTTTATCTCTCACTTCTGTCCACAGCCACTGTGTTACTACATGTTATTTGATTTTTTGAGCAGCAAGTGACATTTGAGGGATATTAGATCAAGACTTAAGTAGTGTTTGATGTTTTTCCAAATTCAACGAAGAGAAGCACAGCTCCACAGGCAGCTAACAGAAGTGATACAACAAGATCCCCAAAACCTGAACCAAGCCTGGGAATTAGTAGAAATTCACATGGAAATGCAAAAACAGTGCTGAACTATGGTAATCAACCAAAGCTGAGTCAACTCTGCTAAACAAACAAAAGAGCTTTTATTTTAAACAAAAACACTGGCCAAATACTTTTGCAGAGAAAGATACTTTTATTCTTAAAAGTTCACCTCTCTGAATCACCAAAAAAATTTTAAACATTCACAAAATCTTTTCAGAGGTATCACTTCAACTTCTGTATCCCATTAAGACAAATTCTTTAAACTACCAGTCTTGTTTCAGTGACCTAATTACTTCCCATACATCAGCTAATGCTCAAATAATTTTTGAAGGCTGAAAAGAAAAAAATCCTCAAGTATGGAACTTATTAAATATTGGGTTTGTAGCCAAAAAAGGCAACAAAAATCCTAATATGGGCAATTTCAACCCAAAAATTAAGTCCTAAGTAGTCTACCTCATCTACCATTGTGAAATTATATACCACTACCACACTTCATGCATCACTGCTCCGGAATTTCAAGACCAAGAGCAGCCAAACCCATCAAGAACATTCATGTATTCCCAAGCTCAGAGGCACATTTTGCAGAAGAGGTGCACAAAGACACCATATTTACTACTAAAAGGTGGATCAGAAAGTTGTATACAAATACTAATTTATCAATATATTTGAAAAGTTCAATTTTATGGCCAAAGGTTAATTTTCTGTGTTTTTCCCCACAATAATTGAACATCATACTATGGTTAAAATATTTCCATTAACTTGAGAGCTAGAAAATATTAGAAATATGGGTGATGAAAAAATTGGACAATATGCCAAGACATCATGTTTAACACTGAATTCTCAAAATCATTCACAATAGCTTAGCCTTTGCAGAATATTCATTAAAGATCACCTCATACACTGATGTATGATTCAAGAGTATTCGGCCATACCAACGTTCTTAGCCCCCACTTTAGCAGAATCCAAGCATAATCCCTGTGATGGTTTAGCTAAAAACAAAGGAAAATCTGGCAAGTTTGTGGGATAAATTTGGTTGCCTATCTGAGGTAATCAGTGGAGAAAAAAAGCACTGTTAAGAAAAGCCAACAACGTTTAAATGTACATTAAACAATTAGATTTAATTCAATTGATAATCAAATTTAGTCCACTAGAAAAATTTAATAGATAAACTTATACAGCGTTTTCAAAAGGAGCTTTTAAAAAAACACTCAAAAATCAGCATAGTACACAGAAAAAAAAAATTCAAAGCCTTGCTACATTGCAAGACTAAGCCAGTCAAGATTTTTAGCAATATGTCATTTAGCTCAGAAACTCAATCCAAATCCATGTCCAAGTATTTCTCTTTGCCATATATTCAAAGGTGTCTCACAGCTGAAAATCTTTTCCCATCAGTGCTGGTGACAGCGTGCTCACCACAATTTGGAGAATAGTACATAAAAGTAAGCAGCTTCTACCTACATATGTAATCTTGCACCTCCAAAAAGATGAACGTTTCTCAGGAAACAGTTTCAAGAACGAGAACTACAAGAGGGCCG
Source organism: Steatornis caripensis (assembly GCA_013398225.1). NCBI lineage: Eukaryota > Metazoa > Chordata > Aves > Caprimulgiformes > Steatornithidae > Steatornis > Steatornis caripensis. The sequence goes on along the minus strand of VZSC01013692.1, from coordinate 407,597 downwards.
GGACCAAAACGTGCTCCCACTGTCTGAGACATCAGTCATGACTGAACCCACAGCTGTGCTTGTTTGCACCAGCAAACAGGAAATTGGGTTCGAGGAAAGAACCAGAATGGGCTGTGTCCGTTAAAACAAGGACACATTTAGTTATTTTTCAAATTAAGATTGCTGAATAGGAGATGATGGATGAAGCTACTGAAATGAGGCTCTTATTTCAAACTGGAAATTCAATAAAAACTAACATAAAAATGTAAGTGGTACTCCCTCAATTTACCTAATACATTGCTTTTGTGACTTTATCATCTCATTCTGTTGACATTAAGGAAAATAGCAGTATTGTATAAAGATTACAGCTGCAAATTATTAAAATTTTAAAAATTAGCTCAGCAAAAAACCCAAAACTCTTCTAATGCTTGCTGTTTGCAAAACAGATTTTTCCTCAAATATTCCCTGATCTCGCCCACACCCACCTACCACTTCAGTCTTCTCCCAGATATACCTTTCTTATCCCTGAAGCAAACATCAGCAGCATTTCAGAACATCTTGCTCTCTAGTCATTTGTCAAATCTGTCCTTCCTCACTTTGGTCTCCTATCTAGGCCTTAATTCAACAGAGTGAGAACACTTACAACACGTCTCCATTCTCAGAACAATAAAAAAGATATCATAATCCTTCACAGTTTCATCTGTTTTATGTTGGACAACATGATCAGGAGATAATTTATTTACGTCTGTAAAATACTTTTATCCACACGCTCCCGCATTACACGTAGCCTTCTAAAACACAGACTGTTGTAACTACTACTTGGAGTTCCTGGGATTGCCATCAAGCTCGGCCACTTTAATCTAAAACTTTCTTGTCCCTCTTGGCCGCAAGGATGGCAAATTAAAAATTACGCTATCCCACAGCCACAGCAGTCCTATCATCAGCCAATCTGAGACAGGAGCTAATTAAAACTATAAATAGAAGATGATACAGAGAATAGGCAAAACCCCAAAAGCCTTGAACAATTAAGTTCACACATCCTCTGAGGGGGAAACCAAGTAATACCCCATTACCGGCACACAGCACGTGACGGATTTTCCACATCACCCTCAAACAGTAAAACAGCAAAGACTGTCAGCAGCTTCCTTACAGACATATGTTCCTTAGCACACATCTGCATTTGCTGCACTGCAATTATCGCTGGCTACAAAGGTGAGTTTTCTTCTTTTGTGGCATTGCAGCAAAAGGACAATTTCCCTACCATCAAAATTGTCACAATGGGTGTACTCACATACGCTTCAAGCGCTGACTATTTGAAAAAAAAAAACCCAAACAAAATAGCCTTTGGTTTCACTACCAACAACTTACTGTAGAAAACAACCACCTTTTTCTTTCATAAAAGTTAACAGGGATAACCTGCAACATCAGTAATTCATTATGAGAGTTCAGACAGGTCTGATCCTGAGCCTGTGTCAGGCTGTAATTATGCTTGCCTGCTCATTCCCTTTTTTCTCTGTCAGGGAGCAATCAGCCCACACAGAGCAGGGACACAAACAGGCCACTGCTGCAAAAAGTGGCTGGGGACACAGTGTCATTACCTGAACAAAATAAAGCCAAAAGGGACTACGCCCATCTTGTACTACTCCTGACAAGCATAAGCACCGATTTAGCAAGAGGCAGGATTTAAATTCATCCTGTTCTGCTGCCCAACAAACCCTACATATTGCTGGCCTCTGACTGATGCCTAGAAAGCACAAGTTCATTTGAAACACCTTGTGCTGGTTCACCAGGTAAATTGAGGCAGACTCTGCAGCTGAAGTATTACAGTACCCTTTTCACTCAAAGCTAGATTTCCCAACATCAGCATGTATGAAAAAATGTTTGTATCATCCAAAGAAAATATTTGCTTTCCCTCCAGACCCCCTATCTTCTTTAGTCTTTGGATGCTACAGGGGAGCAGCACACCCAGCACTTCCTATCTGCTGCCTGGCTGCTGTCTGCTGAAAAACACCTGCGCTCTCCTGCCCAGCCATGACTGCTCACACATGTTCCTCTGTCACCATCAATGTGCGGAAGAAAAGAGCGTGTAGAAAACAGCGTGATGCTGCAGCCCACTATTTCTTCCTGCAAGAAAACGAACTTGAGAAACATGACAGACAGACGTGCAGGCAGGAATGTTCATAGATATTGCAAGAGCAGCAAAAGCACTCAAAGAACTAAAATGCTTCCTCTGACTCTCCAACTTCCCTTTTGGCTTGGCCAATGTCTGAATATCTTCTGAATTCCTCTTCCTCCCACATCCTACTGTATAAATCAGTGTCTTCCAAACTGAAAAAGTTTATAATTTGGGGCTTTTGAATCAGCTAATGTTTCTCACATCTTAGCTACCAAGCAAGAGCTATTATTTGAAAGCCTTGTGCAACTTCTTTTTATTTTCTTTAGGCATTCAACATTACACATGCATGCCAGATTCCTTGAGTAGTTAACAACAAACAGCTCTGATAAATGGCAAAAGTAAAATGTGGCATTACAGGGTGTATTTGTATTAGGACTGCAGGAATGTTTGCATTCAGCATCAGCTAAATGGGAATGGCTCTTTAGCAACATCAGATTAGGACAGAGTTGCACGCCAGTGAGTGCAATTTAGATGACAGAAGATTTGACCAGCAGAATTCCAAAGCAGGAACAAATGCTCCACTGGCTCCTTCCACCAAACACCACACATTTAGCTAAAGATTGGGCAACTGTCAAGAAAGAAACAGGCCACTTAAAGTGCTGCAACCACGTGAAGCAGTATCATCTTTTAGTAGTTTAACAACGGAGGCATAACTGCAGTTTAGAAAAACTGACAGTGTAGTAATGAGAGTTCATGAGGAAGTGTACAAAATGTTCACTGGGACATTACCTCCTACTGACATAAACAGTGGCTGAAACTCTCTTCACTAACAGGACTCAGGTTCTTTAAAAATGCAGAGGGGAGAGGTTTGGTCATTGTTGCTGGAGTTCTTTGGCATTTGTTAGGGGAGTATAGTTGAGGGGGTTTTGGTTTGTTGAGGGTTTTGGGCGGGGTTTTTTATTGTTACATCAGCTTGGTTACAATCTACATTAAGCAGTAATTAGTTGTTATCAACCTCCCAAAACTGAAATGCCTCCTTCGTGCCTCTGCTCGTATCCTTCGTCATGAGACTACTCACTGCACTCTTATCACGTAAAAGGTGCACAGTACCTCACCGCAAAACCAAAATAATGAGTCACGTATGCAGAAGACACAGCTTTGCCCTCCTCTTCTCTTATAAGAGATTAATTCATGAGCCTGAGAGGAGTGCATTTCTCTAAGGCTACTTTCTGTTACTTTTGCATACTAGTTTGAAGAACATTAGCATGGATATTACCTGCTGTAAGAGACTGTGGGGTATATCTATTCTCTTATTTCTACTCTATACTCCCAGCAGCACACGTTTTCAAATTACTTCTAACAATTATTTTGCAACCACCACACAATAACTGCCACCAGTAATTGCACTCAGGGGCTGATCTATTTCCTAAATCAACTTGCAGCCTTGCTTTAACTCATCTGAGTTAGTCATACAGTCATGCCAGGTTTTGGGAAAAACATTTGGGTCCTTCAACATTGCTAAGGCACACTTCTTTAGCACCTGCTAAAATACAGTCTTAAAATAATCAAAAGATGTTTGGTGGTCCATTTTTTACTCTGCAAAAGTTCCTTACATTTCAGATTATATTGACAGGCTTTAAAGATTACAGGTGTGGAGTAACTTTCTCTGTAAATGGTTATTCTAGAGCCTGATTTTTTTTTCTTTTTCCTTTTTTTTTTTATAATTACTTCTGTTTTATGGGGAGAACACCTTGGGCACTCTCAATGCATCTGGAAATGGATCTTCACTAACAAAGCTGCTTGCAGTCCTAAATTCTACTCACATTCCCACTGACTTCAGCAGAAAAAAGACCCATGGTGGTTTCTTACATTTAGGCTTCTCTTAGCCATTGTCTAACCACAGAGTTTTATAACCACTCCAGGTCCACATCTACAGAAAGGGATAAAATAGTCAGGAATAAAGGGGGTCTTCTTTTTGGCACATACCTTGCTAAGATTCTCTTGAATCTTTTTCAAAATAAGGAGCAAAATATGACTGCAAAACCAAAAGTTATCAAAGGTCCTGCCTTCTTCCCCTAAACCAAAAACTAGTTTTCAGACTGCCAGAGTTCTTTGGACAACATGATTTTTTTTTAAAAGTTGTCAGTACAGAACATGAATACAAAGAAAATGCCTTCATTGTTTCAAAAAAAGCCCCACAAAACCTAGCTTTTACTACTGGACATCCGAACTCCACTAAGCTGGGGGTGCCCTTTTAAGCTGATTAGCTTCATCTTTCAGGCTGCCGCTTAAAGTTTTCTGCCAATTTTGGGGGATCTTGCCCAATCCAAGGGTTATGTTTGCATAGCTGTTGCAGAACAGGGGCACAAAAACCAAGGTAGCACTTATTTATTTTGGGTGATCTTCTTTGTTTGTTGTATGCCACACACCAGTAGCTTGCTACCACACCAGAGCTTGCTTTCAAAAGATCCCTCAGTAGCAGATCCTCACAAAATACTACTTAAAACAACCAGCCCTAACAAAGTCAAAGCATTTCTTTCACCTGAGGTTTCACTCCTTTGGGAGCGATTCAGCAATCAATTGTAACCTAGATCTTTCATTTATGCTTTTATTATAATAGGGTTTTTACTTTCCCTTCCACACAAGCATGCGGGCAGAGAGCAAGCTCTGCTTTCCTCCAGTCAGCACATGAACAACACACCCTTGACACAGGCAAAAGAAATCTGCTCACGGTGGGACAACTGGAGTAAATACAAATTTGTATCATGTCAGTAAGGTGGATGTTAAGAGATGTCTTAATATTACAGGGTTAAAATACCAGAGTACACACTAACCTTCTCCTCAAATTCTTATGTGCATTGCCTGGTAGGCAGCCAGTGATAAGCCTTGAAGATAAGCAGAATATAAAATAACAGAACAGGTAATGTCACAGCTTCACTCAGCTGCCAACAGCAGAAGGAAAAGCAGCCACAGAAAGCCATCACGCCAGTCACTGAACCAGACTTAAAACTGGGCATGGATAAACACAAAGCTATACAGGACCTTCAGGAAATCCAGATCCCAGAAGAGGCGTTAGTGCCTCTCCCTATCTACCTACCACCTAGCCACCCACAGTAACTGAGCATATCTGTAACTCCTAGAGCAGCTGGGAGACACCATCACACTCACGGAGTTACCCACAGAGCAAGGTGCAAGTTTCCATGCACCCATCTTCTCTTCCAAGCAGTAAAACTCTGGGTAAAGCCAAAACTGCATGGCTGAAAGCGCTGTGTATTTCCACACCATTCACTTTCCTTTTCCATTTAAAACAGAAGGAAAAGAAGTCATATGAACACCAGCCGAGACCTTATTCTTGCCCATTGCAACTTCCCACTCCTGGAAACCTCACCTGATGGGCTCCTTGTAATATTTGTAAATAATATTTGGAATGGTTTTTAGCCTAGTATTTTATAAAAATAAGACAAATCGTGCTAGCCGTGCATGTCTTGGTCTATGTATCTACTCTGTCATACATGCGTAATGTTGAATTTCATTGAAGGGACAGAGGAGTAAAGGACAACAGAAAGAACAGCTAATTTTCCACACATCTGTAAAAGCAGTCAGGAGAAGAGGTATGAGAGTAAGCATCCCATCAGAGACATGGGCTGCAAGGAGAACACCTTATTAAGTACCAATGAGCCACTACAGAAGAATGGGCTTGCAAAATTCCCTAGCCACAGAAAAGCTTCAAATGGAAATTATTGCTTCTTTGCAAGTCAGTCCGTCACAAGAGAAAAACCTGCAGGAAGTCAGACTTGATTAGTCCCATTTCTCCCAGGACTAGCTGCCAAGGTAACAGAACAGTGCAGGGTTTCACCCTGCAATTTGCTATCACTGTCTATTCTGCACATCAATTTATCTTCAGCAAAACATGGCTATTTTTAATGAAAAGCAGCAGGGGGAAAGAAAATAAAAATATTTGGATGCAAGTGTTGCAGGAAGAGGAAGCGATGTTTGCCCAAACCCAAGTTAAAATAGCATCTATTTAAGGGCAGAAGAGGCTTCGATAAATTACGTGTACTGTTTAGACATGTTTGCTTGTCTCAAGTGTTGAACTATATCGAGTTTTGTCATTTTCATTCTCAACAGTCATTTTCAGTAGGACATCTGAAATCAAAGGACATAAGTCATCGATTTTTAAATCAAGGTATCTCCAGCTATTTCTGTGTGTCTCTTATCAAGAGATGTCTCGGACAATGGGAGAGGTTCAAGAAGCTGCATTTCAACACACAGTTATCACTCTTGTCCAGATGTCCGTGAAGTTAGAAGCCAGCAGACAGTGTTTATATTAACATCTAGCATGATAAACATAGGCATTTCCAAATGAAATGTAACACTTTACAGATTTAGAGAGGAACACCTTTCTAAAACATCAATAGAAAGCACCTCCCCTCCCACAGAAGGAAAACAGCCGGTCTCACAGCAGCCAAACTCAATGTATAATCACAGGTACTGAGTTTGCCCCCACTGCATTTCAGTGAGAACTATCATCTGGCAGTTTTAGGAAGCAAAAAGACCTGACCACAGGAGGTACAGGCAAGCTTCCCCTCTGACAGAAATCTGTTACAAGGTACCAGCAGCTCCAGCTCTAGTCTTGCTTGCCAAAAGATTTTCCAGGGTTTCTCCCAGAGTGAACTTTGTTTTAATATAGCCTCGTGCCCTTTGATCACTGAAGGTAATCTCCAGAGCCCTTTAAACTCTTGCAGCCTGACAGTCTGTGAACTGAACAATGGCAATAGCAGCTGTATCTGCTCTGCATGTCCGAGACCGGTGCCAAAACCACCGTATCGTACAATTATTACTACTATACTGCACTACTCCAGAGTGAGATTTTTTCAGCCTTCTAATGTTTCATGAGAAATAGTTCCTACAGTGTGCCTAATTTCTAGCCTAAATTTATCCATGGTCAGCTAATATCCACTTCTTGCTTGTGCTAATGCAATTGGGGGTTTGTTTTGTTTATAAATTTCAATGTGTTTTCTCCATCCCAGGAAAATCTTTAGAGAGGATCATCTCATGGTCCTCATTCTGAATAAAGCATAGCCAGTATTGCTCATTTGCCTCTCAGTGGCTTCCTTGTCCCCTGACCATCCCAATAGCCCTTTTCTGCTCCCACTCCTATCTGAGACCATCTTTGCAGAGCAGAGTTAACCAATGTTGTACAGAGGATTCCAGGTACATCATGGCAGTGATTTTTTCCTCACCACAACCAGGAATATTCCCTCAGAGAGGGAGGGATTCATTTGCATTTCCACCCTCTCCACTACTCTTTTCCCTCTCCAAAGCTTCACCTGGAATCAGTACCTGCCTAGTATACCCTGTGCGACTAAGCTCGAGTGTTCCATCAGCCACAAACCTACTCTCATATGTAAAAACTAGGAAGGATCTCCAGACACTCAGTAACCAATCGGTTACTGGTTTAGCCTGTAGGTTTAACTACTCCCAAAAATAATCTGCCTTTAAACTCCTACGATCTTCCTTCTGACCTCTCTCCAAGCCTCTCTTGATGAAAAGGGAGTGCAGCTGGTATTCCTGCCGCAATTTAGACGTCTCAGGTATTCCTTCTTTCACGTTGGATAAAAGCATGAGCTCCACTAGAAAAAGCTTCTTTCTCTGCCCTTGAACGTGAAGCTCTAGCAAAGCTACTTGGTGGACAGTTAACTGGTCCCCCGAGTCCCAGAAGAAATGGCACCTCTTCATCCCTCACCCAGAGTCACCTCTCTGTTAAGCTGCTTGTTTGCTTCGGCAGAGGAACAATAGAGAGGATTAATACTAACTTCACTCCCTTCAACAGCTCTCCTAAAAGCAGAACTAACTTCCTCATTACAGTGCCCCATGCAATAAGGACTTTAAGGGTACCCCTTTGATCTCAAAGGATACCCTTAACTGTCCTACAAACTGTTTTAACACAAAAGCATTAAAATACAGAGAGTAAGTGCAACTTCCTTTGCTCGTGCTTTCCCAGGATAGAGAATTCAATGCATTCTCACCCAGCGGTTTCCTCATTTCATTTCTGAGGTGCAGGTTTTCAAAGGTCAGTCATCAGGACGTTATGTATGCTCCATTATGCACAAAACCTGGTTACCTTAAGGCCAAGTCTTTACAAAGACATTCATACACCAGTGTGGTCTTGTAGGCACGAGGAAGAACAGAGTCCATAAAGAAAATGCATGCGAATGAGTAGAAACATTTCAGGATATAATTGCTCTGTACCCATTTTTATTTCCATTGTAGCAAATCCTGCAGTTTAATTATTCTTATTCCTAATTCAAAGTACCCCCAGTAGCACTTCAGAGCATACAAACTATGGAAATTATGGAAAAATACAGAAAAAGAAGCAGGGAGCGAAAAGTGAGAAAGCTCACAGACAAAGCATATTTGTGGGCCCGTGAAACTTGTACCAATGCTGACCAGGCTGTGGTCACAAACTTTTAAAAACTGCTTTCTGCTGACAGTAGGGAAAAATGAGTCTCTCCTTGCTGCCTGTACTTAGAAAATAAAGAAATCTACAGCAAGTAATTCTGATAGCACAGCACCCACCAACCCTTCTATTACTCAGCATCTATTTGTCGTAATTATCTCCTTGTTATCTCCTTCCTATGTGCTTTTGCTTTCTTCCTGTTATCTTTGCTTTTCATGGTCCTCTTGCCCAACAGTATATGGATTTCTGCTAATACAAGACCCTCGGTAAGGACCGTTGCCTCTATGAGAGAGGGATAACAAGGCAAAGTTTATTAGTACGCCCACACCAAAGCAATTCTGGGGCAGCACTGCAGTCAGGGACAAGGCAATTACCTAAGCCCCAACATACATCCACTCTCTACCCCTGCAAAGGAGAGAATCTTTCTGACAGTAGCTGTTTCTCACCCTTACTCCTTGGGACTCTGGATAATTTGGATTCCTCATCTTGGGCCTTCAGCTTGTTTGCTGAAATGTTAAATTTGGCTGCTTAGGCTACAGGCCACGTCTTTCTTGCTTTCATCCTAAAGGCTGGAGCATTAGAGAGTGTGTGTGTGTGTGTGTGTGTACGCGCATGCGTGTGCATATGCGCACGCGTATGTTTTCCACTGGAGAGAAAGGATGCAGCTCTTGTCTCTGGGGTCCGTTAGTCCTGCCATACTGTCTGCACAGATGGATTCCCCAACCAGTTTGCATCTGAAAAGGGAACTTGATAATTCTTCTTCATCTCTGAAACTGTATTTTGAAACTTCAGTCTCCCACTGAAACACTTTCATCACCACAGTGACTTTGCTAGCAGACTGAAAATATATAAAGAAATGGACCCAAGTTTACTTGCCCATATCAAATGGGAAATTTCCCAGTAACAAGGAGTTGGGAGAGACAAAAAGATTAAGTGTTTGCATGGTTTTCTCTAAAAACTACGCTGCTAGCTCTTTGCATGGAAAAAAACAATTTGGATTCTTCTAGCCCTGTGGCTGGGTGATACGTTAGTCTAAAATCTGCAACCTATTCCAAAGACTCTACAGTTACTTAAAAGAAAGGTAAGCAAAAGGTAAGACAAACTGCTTGGTTTTACAAGTTTCTTCAAACACAGTGCAAAGGATCAAAAACAGCAGGAGTCACTGTAAAAGCTCTGATCCAGCTCTACTCAAAGAGTCTGTCACAGGGCAGGCTGCTCGCTGAGGATCAGTCCACACATTTCACAGCTACCTGCCTCCCAGATACACGATATGATTGCAACAAGCACAATAAGCCAGTGGCTTCTGGAGGATGGGGGACAAGTACCAGAGGTAAGTAAAGAAGTAGAGACCTCTTGGTTAGAGAAAAAACAGCTTGGCATGAGACTAAAGGCAAAAATGATAAGGAACTGTGTAAAAGAGCTAACGTCCCTACTGAAGTATGGAGGCTGGGAACCCCAGACAAGGTCACAGAAAGTCTTCCTTCATTTGCTCAGTGAGCAGAGGTACCTCTCCTGTCCAAAGGGAGAAACATCTACTGTATTTCTTTCTATATTTTCATACATGTGAAAGGACATGGAAAAGTTTTGAGAACCTCACCTTCCTCTTCCCTCACCATTCAACCTCAGAATGGTGCTTAAGCCCAGCAGCAAAGAAGAGGAGATCCTAGTCTGTGGAGACCCGTATGACTTCCAAAATCTGGAGTCATACAAACCAAATGCAAAAAGCTTTCACAAAGTACAAGCAAACTAGGGCACAACTGTAAAGGGTGAATGTTTTGAGCCTTAATGCTCAAACCCACCAGGAAAGATTCACAAAAAGACTCTTTTGCAGTTTCAGTATTCTCTTTTAACAGCTACTTCACAGCATACAACAGAGTTGCAGCCTTTCCCCTATCCCATCAGTGCAAATTAAAAATCTTTACTTTTACTTTTTCTTTTTTTTCTCTTCTTCATTCTAGGAACTGCAAAACAAAAGAAAATTAACGTTATTCTTTACTGCTTCTTTATGACAAAGCATGCCTCGATGTTAGTTTATACATCAGAAATCAAGCTCTGGTTTCCTTCTTTTTGGAGGATATGAATGGAGAGGTTACATAAGGGTGTAATAGGAGCTGTTACTTCCTTTCCCAGTTGAAGAGAAAAAGCTGCAGATCAGGTTACAGACTCAAGGGCTGGTCATCAGGACTGCACAGCCTTCCTAAATTTTTTGCCAGTAGTCCCCCAACAAACAGGAGAAGCTACTCAGAAGGCTGAGAATTTAAAAGACTAAGTACGTATGTGGGGGGGGGTTGGGGAAGCCTTTATTTTTGTCTTTCATCAAACTCAGGAAATTCCCCAAGCTTGACGCATAAAATCACTCAAGTGACCATTTTCCATTTCAGCTTGTTCTTCATTAGCACAATAAAAGGGTAAATGAAATATAAGGTAAGATTTATAGGACCATCTGACACATGAGCTGCACTAAATAAGCTTAGCACACTAACAGAGCACTTCACTTTGGCGGGTACGTTAGCGTTTGTCCCAGCTCTGACCACACAGGGCAAGCGCAAGTAGGAAATGCGGAGTGTCCAGATCGGCTCATACGAGCACTAAGCTGTTCTCCAAACCATCCCACTTGCACTTTCTTCACCTTCCTCTCTGATTCCCAAGCCACTGCTATTAGTGCTGCTGAAGGAAGATGAGATCAGACTCCAACATGAGGACTTTCTGGTCTCACAGAGCTCAGGGAAACTGGATGATCTCAGAAGATCATGTGAAGAAAGTCCATGACACTTCCGTGAGGCCGACTACCTCCAGTATATTGCCAGCAGTTTCTTAAGAGTGCACAGTGGGAAAAATTAATGGCTTTGCTTCTATTTCCAATTTCTCTCTCCCACTTCCTCCTCTCATTTGCTAGACTTATTTTCCTTTCCCCCAGAAGCACTAGGCTTGCAATGTACATTTGCCCTTCTGAAGGGAATTACATCCTCTTGCACAACGTTTGAAAGTGCTAACACGCATACCTGAATTAAACTACCATCTCCTGGCATCATTTCCTCATGGAGTTCCTCCCCACAGATGTGATTTAACAAGGTCTCTTACAAAAAATGGAAAGAAAACCAGGCAAGTTTCTGTGATCCGAGATGCTTTTGTGAGTTCTTTCACCTTCGCCTTGTGGTGCGCTCAATCTGTTTGTGGTGCCCATACAGAGCTAGAAGCTTTTAAGATGTCCATCAAATATGTCACCTAACACCACAGAGGTGTTTTCAGAAACATCTTCTTTCCTAAGGACGGGGGGAGCTTGTGGTAACCTAACACACCAGTAATTTCTACACGATGGTGAACAGGGATGTGAGCGGTGACCACTGTGTGCTACTCTGGGAATAACGGGAATGCTACAGCTATTACACCTTCACACAGAATTGAGCCAGAGGCAGTACGTTGCATTAAGCACTAAATAAAAGACATTCTTAAAACCGAGCCTGGGACAACTAGAAATAGAAACACATGAAAAGGAGAACGTCATTACTTTTAATATGTTTCAAAGCAGCCAACAGCTGAACTCTACTTTAACAGATGGGTGGGACTATTTCTGTTCCCTAACACTGCGCGCTTTTGGGGAAAGCCTTGTTTTTGACACAGGGCTTGACAAAGTGATGATTCATCCAGGGAAGGATAGGCAGCTTGTTGCCAGCCTTAATTCACAATTAACAATAGGATAGCTGGATATGGGAAACTCATGATTCAACGCAAAAACTGCAGAGTCAGCCATTTTACCTGACCTTTACATTTTCCAGTGGTAATTTCCAGTCTGCATATATTATAAATAGTTTCTCTAACATACATTTTAAGAGTAGTTAGCTTTTATTTCACCACTGTTACGTTAGTCCTTTAGGATAATGGTCCTGGTTACATAGCAAGTGACTTAATCACAACACCTGAAATTGCAAAGGTTTAAATGACTCGAAAAAGCAAATGGCATACATGCACATAGACGGACGTGCACACAGGTCCTGCGGGCAAGACAAGCGAGCGCTGCACCTATGCACTTTGTGACTGTACCACCAGACCCGCTCGCTGCAGGCCCTGCTAGAACGGCTGTTGTTTTGCACAGGGAAGTCCGGCCACTCCGAGGAACAAAGGGATGCCCTTCCCAAAACGAAGTGGCAACAGATGTCCTAGACTGAATCCCGACAGCCTCGGCCTCTGTAGGCATAGACAGATGGTCTTAGTTGGGAGGCTACACCAAGCCACCCCCTCAGGCAAGCTCTTTGGGACAACGACCCTGCCCTGGAAAGCCTTTCCTCAAGTCTCCTCACAAGTTACCCGACTGCAGAATTCATCATCCTGCTCCAAGTTACTGACACTCTTCCCACAGTCCTCCCCTCTCCCCATACCCAAGCCCGCTCTTTTGAATTAAGCGAAGCTGCGCACACACGGTAAGTATTTTAGACAAGAAGAAACAGATGCCACGGTCTCTTTCCAGAAAAAGCACACACACACGTTATTTTAAAGGGTAAGATCCGGACCATCTCTGCGTGTGTGCACACCAGCATTCATGCCTAAATTTAAGCTGCCTAAAGCCCACAATCATCCACCAGATGCTAACGAAAGCCACAACGCCCGCACATCGCCCCAAAGCCGCAGTTTTCCCCCGGGAAGGGGCGCCTAGAAGGCGCCGGGGTTCCCGTGCTCGGGACCCGCCATCGCCGCTCCCTTCTCCCGAAGGACCTGGCGCCGAGCAGCCCCCAGCCCCAACCCTCTGCAGCACCGGCCCCCGATCCCACCCCCGCGGGGTCGCGGTGGGTCCCGACCCGTCCCGTCCCGTCCGGCTGCCCGTGCCGGAGCCCCGCCGAGGCGCAGGGCTTCGCGCCCCGCAGCCCCCGGCCACACACAACAAAGGGGGCGGGGGCGGNGCCCGCCCGCCCCGGCCCCGCAGCGCCGCCCGGCGGGCTACCCGTCCCGCCCGCCCGGAGCCCCGCCGCAGCCTCCCGGCAGCAGCACCCAGCCCTCGCAGCCTCGTGCTGTGCGGTGGCAGGGCCCCCGGATGACCCCGTAGGGGCTCCCAGCCGGAATCCTCCTCACCCGATCCCCNCCAGATGCTAACGAAAGCCACAACGCCCGCACATCGCCCCAAAGCCGCAGTTTTCCCCCGGGAAGGGGCGCCTAGAAGGCGCCGGGGTTCCCGTGCTCGGGACCCGCCATCGCCGCTCCCTTCTCCCGAAGGACCTGGCGCCGAGCAGCCCCCAGCCCCAACCCTCTGCAGCACCGGCCCCCGATCCCANGGCTACCCGTCCCGCCCGCCCGGAGCCCCGCCGCAGCCTCCCGGCAGCAGCACCCAGCCCTCGCAGCCTCGTGCTGTGCGGTGGCAGGGCCCCCGGATGACCCCGTAGGGGCTCCCAGCCGGAATCCTCCTCACCCGATCCCCGCCGTGGGATGTGTAAGGGTTTGTGGGTGTCTGGCTTTCACCCCTCCTGTTTGTTGTGACTTGTATGCCTCAGACCTGTAAGCATCTATGCTTCCCCAGTTAAACCCTGGTATTCCTTTTTTTCTCCTGTATCAGTCACCGTTAGCCTTCAAAAGCTAAACAAAAAAGAGAANAGTAAACGAACTGTAAAACTAGCTGTTGCTAAGACCGTGCCGGAGCCCCGCCGAGGCGCAGGGCTTCGCGCCCCGCAGCCCCCGGCCACACACAACAAAGGGGGCGGGGGCGGGGCCCGGAGCCAGGGCCGGCCGCGCGGGCAGCGGGGGATCTCGGGGGCAGCCGTACCTCTGTCGCCGAAGGNATCTATGCTTCCCCAGTTAAACCCTGGTATTCCTTTTTTTCTCCTGTATCAGTCACCGTTAGCCTTCAAAAGCTAAACAAAAAAGAGAAACTGACCTATTTTAGCACGAAACAGAGCATCCTCGACCGGATTTCTGCAATGTTGCCAGCACCTCCTCAAAACATACCAGCATTTTAAATGTAAGCATCCAAAAGTATTTACAGCAAGCTTTGACATCACAAATCTTATCTGACCAATCCTGCCCCGATAAGCACATAAGCCACCAACAATGTAGGGCGACTACCCCGTTGCGTGAAAAGAGGGGAAAAAAAAGAAAAATCCCTAAGGGCCGTATTCATACTGTGTCTCGGCCATTCCCTGACCTGCAACTGGGGCTGAGGACAAGTAAGCGGGCATTTCTCCCCGTCCCCATAAAAACTCCCCAATGCACAGATGAGACAGGGGAGTACTTACGACTGTATATTACACTTACTCATTTCCTGGCAAAATACCGTGTGTGAAAAGTTTCACTACATGTGCTTTTTCCTAAGAAACCAACTACCACACTACCTTCTTGTTATTTTTTTTCATGATTGCAAGCAGGCTTTTTCCAAGCTGGCTTGTTTCTAAACAGCAGTAAGCTTCAATTCACTACAAGCAAACCGTACGTTTGATAGGTAACTGTGAAGAGGACCTGAACTGCAGGCACACAACCAAAACTCTTCAGTGCATGGAAGAAATCCATCACCGGATTCAATATGGTCAGAACAACAGAGTAAGGCTGTAAAATGCATTTTAAAAGCCTTTCTCATTAAAACACTTCCGTTAGTTCAAACTAAATAATATATTTTCAGCTACACACAATATTCCTCGGTAGCCCTTCTGCGTATAGAGAGAGATTGTATTCTCCCACAACTTTTCAAATCTGTAACTACACAGATGTTTGAGACAGCTTTCAGATGAGTCCCAGGAACTACAGTCCTACAGCCTTGCTGATTCACATACTCATCACTATTTTATTATCTGTAGATTTTCAGAGCAGATACTTAGCTTCTAAGATTTGCCCTGCCCTTAAGTTTTTGTATCTGCAAAAATAATGACTGCTTTCATCAGAAGTGGTCAAAATTGCTTCAACAAAATATTCTTCCCACTGAAAAACTGAAGGCTTGGTCAAAACTCGGTTCTACGGACACAGTGACACTCTGATGCAGGTATTTTCAGGAAGATAATTTAGGTTTGAGGGGTCTGAAAGAGACACAGGCAAGAACCATTCCCGCGCAGCACCATGACCCCCTCCTTTTGCCCAGCTCTCCATTCAGGTGAGTGCTTTGCTCATGACTCAGCTTGTTGTTCTGGGACATAGCTAATGCATTCTTTCCCAATTAATGAAGAAAAAAAAAAAGAAAACGTAATTTCCTTTTACTCCAAATCTAAATGAAAACTAAATTCAAGTTTTTGTAAGGAAAGCAGTTACTGTCCAGCCAATACTATTTATCAACAATGCAGCCAGAACAGTAAGTAGCATCACAAGACAGTGACTGCAAACATTTCACAGAAAAAGTATCTGTTTCAAATTTACACATCAAAATTATCGTAAGTCATTGCATTGACATGAAAATACAAAATTTCCCGCCTCAGAGGTTAAAATTCTCCACTTCATCCAAAGAAAAGTGTCAACACAGGAAAAAAGCAGTGCAGCTTTCCTCCCATGGTCCTGCCGCTGTGCTTCAAAAGGGTTAACAGCGGGCACTTCTCGGATGCACTCTTCATGCCTATTTGATGCTTAGATTCCTGCGAATAAGAATGTCTGTCTGTCACAACTGCTGATATTTATTTGGTAGCTTTTATAACACAGATAATAGCAAGCATCCTCGTGAGGCTACCTTGGCCTCCAGGAAATGAACCAAAAATAAGCAGAGTTTCCCACTGGCCTTTCTGCACTCCATTCCCTCCTTTTTTCAGATCTGTGCAAAAGAAGATACCTCATTACTTTTATTCTGGGGCAATTTTCTATTCTCACTCTTTAAAACGTGAATTAGCAGCCTATCACTGTATCTTACACTCTTTCCTTTGTCCTGGCTTAATAACAAATATTGGTCCTGAAACCTGTGCTCTTTCCCTAAAGCAAGTACAAAGGGTATCACAACTCAATCCAGATTTTCTTTTTCTTTTTACTGCATCTACCGGACTACATAATTACCACTGACACAATCTGCAGTAAATGAAAAAAAAGATATCTAAAATAAACTAAAAAACATGTCTGGTCACAGATGATCAGACAGATAAAGAAAAGAATTCTAGGTAAAAATTGGTTCATTTCTTAAAGCCAAGTGGTATATCCTGGACCATATAAGAGATAAGGGATAATCAGTACTCGACACACATTCAGGTCTCTTTTGAACATTAGGTATAACCTAGAGGATATTTAAGGGGAATTTCCAACTACTGAATCATTAAATATGCTTTTTTTAGCACGCACACTTCGTTCTGCGAGGGCACAGGCAGAGGCTTCTGTAGGCAAGAGCCTACAGCAATTTTAGAGAGAAAACGGAAATGCGGCTGCATCCCTGCTTCACAGCTCCCAAATCACAGACCCACCAGAAGCTGTGGCAAGCATTCATGTACCTCAGTGCAGTTTAGGAGCTGCTTATTTACAGATGACCCTGGCTGGTTTTTTTTTTTTCCTTTTCTTTTTCTGGACGTGTCCACAGGGTGGATTATAGTCTCTTGATTACAGCCTTAAGGCCTACAACTTCACAAGCCAAGCAAGTAAACGAACTGTAAAACTAGCTGTTGCTAAGACTGCAAGGGCAAAACTGTGGAGACCGAGGGACCCATTTTGACTGGCAAACCACGAATCAAACACACAACAGTCCTTAGATCTGCCTATGAAAATCCCCGGCAATTAGAAGACTACTAGTTAATGGCTAGAAGTACCTCCTAGCCAACCTTGCTGAGAAAAGAAGGCAAAAAATAGCCGAACCAGCCACTTCAGAGAACAAAATCACGACTACTGTGCACTGTAATTTGTAATGCCTGTCAGGATTTGCAGCAAGGCAGGATCGCAATCTAGTCTCAATTGTGTTCATGGTTCTAGGATGAGGTAAGTTTACTAGAAATATAGAAACATCTGACATTATTAGATAAATTTGGATGGGGGGGGTAGAAGTGCTCTCAAATGCATTNAGAGACACAGGCAAGAACCATTCCCGCGCAGCACCATGACCCCCTCCTTTTGCCCAGCTCTCCATTCAGGTGAGTGCTTTGCTCATGACTCAGCTTGTTGTTCTGGGACATAGCTAATGCATTCTTTCCCAATTAATGAAGAAAAAAAAAAAGAAAACGTAATTTCCTTTTACTCCAAATCTAAATGAAAACTAAATTCAAGTTTTTGTAAGGAAAGCAGTTACTGTCCAGCCAATACTATTTATCAACAATGCAGCCAGAACAGTAAGTAGCATCACAAGACAGTGACTGCAAACATTTCACAGAAAAAGTATCTGTTTCAAATTTACACATCAAAATTATCGTAAGTCATTGCATTGACATGAAAATACAAAATTTCCCGCCTCAGAGGTTAAAATTCTCCACTTCATCCGAAGAAAAGTGTCAACACAGGAAAAAAGCAGTGCAGCTTTCCTCCCATGGTCCTGCCGCTGTGCTTCAAAAGGGTTAACAGCGGGCACTTCTCGGATGCACTCTTCATGCCTATTTGATGCTTAGATTCCTGCGAATAAGAATGTCTGTCTGTCACAACTGCTGATATTTATTTGGTAGCTTTTATAACACAGATAATAGCAAGCATCCTCGTGAGGCTACCTTGGCCTCCAGGAAATGAACCAAAAATAAGCAGAGTTTCCCACTGGCCTTTCTGCACTCCATTCCCTCCTTTTTTCAGATCTGTGCAAAAGAAGATACCTCATTACTTTTATTCTGGGGCAATTTTCTATTCTCACTCTTTAAAACGTGAATTAGCAGCCTATCACTGTATCTTACACTCTTTCCTTTGTCCTGGCTTAATAACAAATATTGGTCCTGAAACCTGTGCTCTTTCCCTAAAGCAAGTACAAAGGGTATCACAACTCAATCCAGATTTTCTTTTTCTTTTTACTGCATCTACCGGACTACATAATTACCACTGACACAATCTGCAGTAAATGAAAAAAAAGATATCTAAAATAAACTAAAAAACATGTCTGGTCACAGATGATCAGACAGATAAAGAAAAGAATTCTAGGTAAAAATTGGTTCATTTCTTAAAGCCAAGTGGTATATCCTGGACCATATAAGAGATAAGGGATAATCAGTACTCGACACACATTCAGGTCTCTTTTGAACATTAGGTATAACCTAGAGGATATTTAAGGGGAATTTCCAACTACTGAATCATTAAATATGCTTTTTTTAGCACGCACACTTCGTTCTGCGAGGGCACAGGCAGAGGCTTCTGTAGGCAAGAGCCTACAGCAATTTTAGAGAGAAAACGGAAATGCGGCTGCATCCCTGCTTCACAGCTCCCAAATCACAGACCCACCAGAAGCTGTGGCAAGCATTCATGTACCTCAGTGCAGTTTAGGAGCTGCTTATTTACAGATGACCCTGGCTGGTTTTTTTTTTTTCCTTTTCTTTTTCTGGACGTGTCCACAGGGTGGATTATAGTCTCTTGATTACAGCCTTAAGGCCTACAACTTCACAAGCCAAGCAAGTAAACGAACTGTAAAACTAGCTGTTGCTAAGACTGCAAGGGCAAAACTGTGGAGACCGAGGGACCCATTTTGACTGGCAAACCACGAATCAAACACACAACAGTCCTTAGATCTGCCTATGAAAATCCCCGGCAATTAGAAGACTACTAGTTAATGGCTAGAAGTACCTCCTAGCCAACCTTGCTGAGAAAAGAAGGCAAAAAATAGCCGAACCAGCCACTTCAGAGAACAAAATCACGACTACTGTGCACTGTAATTTGTAATGCCTGTCAGGATTTGCAGCAAGGCAGGATCGCAATCTAGTCTCAATTGTGTTCATGGTTCTAGGATGAGGTAAGTTTACTAGAAATATAGAAACATCTGACATTATTAGATAAATTTGGATGGGGGGGGTAGAAGTGCTCTCAAATGCATTGAGTTGGTTGAACCATGCATTGAAATATCACCCGTAACAAATCCAGTACTTAAGACAGATATTTAGATATTATTATTTATAACTTAAGGTTAGCTTTCAATAGTTAAAAAAACCCAAACCAATCCTTGTTTTTCTTAATCTTTCTTTCAGACACCAACAATAGTTAACAATTGATGTGATTTATTACTTAATATTTGTTTGGATATACAATTCCCATATTTGGGGATATTAGCTATGCGAGATTAAGTTATTCCCATTCATAAATGATGAAATTGAGTCAGCAAGAGTAGCTCAACCAAAAAAATACAGCAACTCCTTGACAGAGCCAAAAACACAGTTTAGATGCCCACAATTCTAATCTCATGCTTAGCCACAAGGCCAAGTTTAGCCATTTTTCCTATACTCAGTGAGAAAATTCTGTGCGTTTGTAAAATGTTGCAGCTATACTTCTGTTCTAAATCAGTGGGACTGAGTGCATACCAGAAGTTTTGGAATACACCCTACAGTGGTTGTAACGCTTTTCCACTTCAAGGAAAAAAACCCCAGTACTCATAAGACAACGACAGGAAATCTTGCTCTAAGACTGAGCACAGGGATTTAACAATAATAGTCTCTGGCTTCTTTGTCATGGAAAATAGCCACAGGTTTGAACTCTGTCTTCACGTAAGTGAATGATTCACTTAACAAGCTGCCAGCAGTCCAGAGAATTCCAGTTTTGTGACTGGAAAACCAGAAAGCAAAGACTGTACATGAATACAGCTCATCCTTCACCCACCTGTGGCAAATTAAATTGCATGCAAGTTAGAACGAAGAAGCAGTGGCTCTGTACAGCCACATGCTGGAATGCTCCTCAGGTGCTTTGGGAAGCATTGGTTAATTCAGTACTGAGAGAGATCATCTGCCTTCTCCAACTGTCGATCTTATAAAGGATTTGTATTCCCATCTATCAAAACACTGTCAACTTTCCATTTTGCCATAATGCTTCCTCATTTTGCCAAATAGAGACGTTCCCTTTCTGTCCAGAGGCAGCAATACGCTTTCAATTAGTGCGGTATTTTTCTTTCTTTGCGGCAAAGACCTGCATAAGACAGCCCGAGGGTCTAGACTTAGAATTCAAGAGAAGAGGTTACCCCAGGGAAGATTTCACCCGGTGTGTTGGCATTAAGCACAGGACAGAATTTGAGAGGCAGCATTCACTTTTTTTCTGGCTAATTCAGGCTTGAAATCAGTTCAGTACATAATGCAAGCTACCAGAGTCCCCAAATCTAACTTCACGTTTCACACTAATGGTCTTATGACAGCCAAGAAACCCCCGTTACGGAGGTGGCTCAGCACCCACCTCTTCCATTCACACACAACAGGCTCTATCTAGCATCTGAGTGCTCCCTGGAAACATCAACACATTCGGGCATCTCAAAAGGCACATCTGTCAAAGTCCCCCCTGCCTGTGCTAACACTGCTGAGATCTTTACATCAGCATGAATAAGTTACAATAGCAACACATTTGAAGTTTCATTTCCACAGTTGTTTCCTTTGAAGGCGCATTTAAAAACTGATGGGGTATAAATCTGGGGGCAGCTGATTCAGTTCAAGAAATCTTCCCATGGAAATGGGTTTGGGTGTCCTCCTCAGCAGCCAGCAGGGAGGAGGGATGGAAAAACTCCCAGATAATTCAAGACTGGCAGGCTCTGCAGCTCTGTGAGGCCATTGTACAAGGGCACAGCCCCAGTCTGATCCACTGGTCTCAGCAGCCGGACCCAATAGCCACCAGGCAGAATGAACCTCCATGCAGTTCACCTGCTCTGAAGGGCTGAGCACCTCCTTGTTACGTACTTGGGTGATTATTTTCCGATTTCTGTTCATAAGTACCTGGGATGCAGCACACAGGAAAATGGACTCCCCAGGGAAGCGGGTACTACACTGCCTGATGGACTCACTGGAGTCCCCAAACAGGTTTTCTTCTCTTCCTATTCTTTAAACAAACCATACACAACTTTTCCTGCTAACCTGCCTTAGTAACTCTTCCTAGTATGTTCTCCTCAGTCAAACTACCCAAACATCTCTGCTTTTCAGTTCAAGAGTAAGTACATCCATTACAAGTAAGAAGAATGCAGAAAAAAAGAAAATTAAAAACATAAGAAAGCTATGAGAACCTTCTGAACTGTCACCCCGTAATTCCGCAAATGTGAATGTTTTTCAACAGTTTAAGGAAGTGTTTGCTCAGAGGTAATGCTTGCAATTTCAGACTTTCTAAATAATATTCCCACACCCCCCCAAAGGATTGTGCTGTTCATGTTATGGAACAGGAGAAGGTCCCGTTTTTCCCAGTGTAACAAATTAATCTTCCCTCCCTCTGAAAAATAAACTTTTTGGAGACATGGCTGCATGCATCCCTTCACAAACACTCCTCAAGCAAATCATAACAAACGTAATTAAGGGAGGCAAAGGCCCAGCATCCTATGAAATTCAAAAGTTCGTGTCAGATCAGTCCTCACATTAAGCGGCAAGTGAAAACTCTTCACTTGGGAACCATATTGCACTAGGGAGAAGAGTCTCTTCGTGCACCAAAAGACAAACATCACCAGTGACGTACTCATGCTGCGATCTCCGAGCCTGAAAGTCCTTGCAGCAGGGTAATTGTGGACATTCTTTTCCTGTTTTATACACTTCTCACGGAACTCTCTGATTTTGTAAAGTATGTGTTTTTGTGGATTACCAAGCAAAGTATGTCATGTGTTAAAGATAGAGTTGCAATTTTACAGAGATTTCTAACCACATGTAACATCTGTTGGTGGGGGTCCTCCTTCCCACAGGCATATGAACGTAGCGATGACATGTTTTTGTGCTTTGTACAGTCCTCTGTTAGCAAGGACTCTGCTTAGAAAACTTGAACTTGGATTAAGGATATTGGATTACAACTATTCTTGTAAACAAAACTACCCAACACAAAAGTGTTAGAATTGAACTGTAGGTATATGCAAACCTATTTTCAGAATAAAACCAACTAGATTATTATAATAAATCCCACGTGTCACATATTGAGGCTTAACAAGGCGCTGCAGGCTGGGAATGACCATTCCTGTGCAGTAGTATGAAATTATGTCAAATTTCTACAATATATTTATCAAGACTTCAAATGAGGAGTTATGCTTTATTATTATTTCCCCACTATTTAAAAATGGTCTGCAATTTCCACTAGAATTTGAAAAATAAAAGCCCGCTTCTTATAAAAGCAATCAACAGAAGACAATATTAGAAAAAGAGTTGCACCACTTAAGCCAACAGAAGCTTAAAAGAAAATGACCTTCTAAAAGGTCTCATCCTAAAGACTAATACTGAATGGTGTCCAGGCAGTTACAGATGAGGAAGTTATTATGCATGTTTCTCCTTTAAGTATTGACAGTTCTCTCACCTTTGTGATTTTCTTAAAGAAGAGTTTAAAGGGAAACTTACTATGCAAGTTTTAGGCTGCAGATTCAAAACCTTTTTGACTCTAAGCAAAAGTGCAGACAGAAGGATAATTCAGCCAAACTCTTTGCTGGCTATCCACCAGTCTATCAATGGCAGCATAAAGGAAGCAGTTTAAATAATAGAAGTGCGGCATGAAAAATCAATGACTAAAGAACTCAGAAATAAGATGTTTCTTGAAGTTACATCTTAATAATTTTGTAAGCCTGAGAGCCTTCCACTTCCCCTGCTAGCTAAAGAAAACAGATCAACTTATCTAAAGCACATAAGGACAACTTTTTCTTACAACTTAATTACAAGAAAAGCCTGTGGAAGGTAACACAGGTGTGAAGGATGTGACTGCTCATACCAGACAGACATTGCCAGCACCAGAGGTCTTCCTATGGTCCCCAAATGTTAACTACTCACTGGGGATTATGCATGTCTTATATGCAGGGAAATTGCAATTTCTTTGTTCGCCAGCTTTATTACAACATAATGAACTCTTTAGGAGTGCAAATTTTTGCCAACAAGAAGCAAATTAATAGCCTATGTATATGGTGTGTTTCTGCTTCCATTACAGGTGAATGCAGTGCTTGTAAGAGATGCTATTTGCAACCTTCCTGAAGCAAGGATCCTGAATCCAGCCCCACCTACACCACAGTGAACCAACTGCAATTCTACTAGAAGCAGCAAGGCAACAGTGATGTAACTGATGCCTCAGCCAAACTTTTAACTCTGTCCAAACAGAAACAGAGCAAACACACCAAAGCAACTTTCCTCTACAGTGCCCTATTAACTCCTCATCAATGCAGTTACTCAAGCTATTCCACTACCTGTTTGAATCCAAGAATATACTTTATTGCATGTCACCAGATTAATCGCTAGTCTCTCTCTCAAAATGTAACTTACACAAACACTTTCAGCATTCATTGATTATGATTTAGCTCTTTTCTGTGATTATTATTCTGTGTACTATATAGATTCTCATTTTTACACACAAAAAAGTACACATTATAATCAAATTCTATATATTTATAGTACTTGGTCCTCTGCATGTGTTGTCCTATAATACGTATTACAAACCATTTGCTTTCATAGATCTCACCAATAGATGGTCACAGCCCATCTTTTCTTCAAAACATCCACTTTGTTATTTCATATTCACTTATTAAGAAACACTTCTATTGTGCGAGTAATAAACCATTCTTATCTCCAATATTGGTTTAACCAAAAAGGCTCTGCTACTTTTTGAAGGACTGCAGCTGGTGAAGTACATAAACCATGTTCATGTTTAAGTAATAATGCTAAATGTGTGCTTATTTGAAGCAGAAGAGCTGGGCTAAACCAGGCTTTGAACACTGAAAATACACTCTGTAAAATCCATAATAACTGCTTTAATAAAGATCACTATTTTTGTGTCTCAAACAGATGCACAGGCTTGGGGCTGACTGTCCCACAAACCCTGGGTATTGTGCCCACTTCCTACATGGGCTAAAGAAAGGTAAAGAGAGAAGGGCATAAATTAAAACCCTGTGCCAAGCTGGTTTGGGGGTATTACCCAGCAGACCACAACAGGTCTGAAGGGCACATTTCACATGCATAGAGATATTCCTAACTGACACTAAACCAACAGACTGGCTACTTGCTTTAGACAACCCTGAACAAGTATTAATTGAAACCATCTGTAGGACACGTTATCTCTGAAGTAACTGAAGACGTTCAGTTGACTTTGACTAAATTACCCAACAGCTTCCACACAGAAAAAGCACATTTGTGAAAGAAACTGATCTACTGCTTTAATATAATGCACAACTAGAAACAGCTCACACATGACCCTATGGTTTCTGTGATTATTCACTTGAGGAAAGTACAACTGAGAGAGAGAAAATAACTAGAAACCTGCTGTTTCATCTGTATAATTTGTCTTTGAGCCCTGAAGCACCTGCTTAAGGGATGAATTACTCTTTTTGCTTTAAAAAATTGGTGAGAAAGTGGTCCTGAGAGAAGAGATTAAAAGGGAGCCTTTCCTCCAGCCCATCACCCATCCCAGGAGCCAGTGGAAGTTAGACCGGTCATACTTAGTAGAGTATAAGGATTGTTCCTGCCATACACCTTATAAACACTGGGAAGCAGATGAGGGAACACAGTGCCTGCCCCTCCTTCCTGTCTCATTTGCTTCTTACGCCTGTACAAAAAGAATGAGAAGGGTCCAGACCTGTCAATGTTATTTGCTGTACTGCCTCTTAGGTCTAGCAGTCACCTCAGAAGGGACAATGCCAGAAAAACTTTCACTATAGGATGCACGATGATGGTTGTTCCACTGTACTTTACAGGGAACCATTCTGTGTAATGGTTTGGCATCATATAAGCGCAATGTCAAAGTTCACGATGTGTCAGCAAGGCCACAGAACTGAGGCGGCTGTTGAAACACAGGAGAGGCAACGTGAAAAGGCAACAGAGAAGCCAATACTGAGGATACGTATGTTATTCAAGTCCTCAAAAAGCACACTCACGGTAAGGGAATTTCTGTGATCTGATGAAAGGATGGATAAAACACATTTGCCACCGTGCAAGAATTAGGGCTGGTAGCTTTATCAAGATAGCATACCAGAAAAGATAGAAAAGTCTCCAAAAGGCTGGATTCTTTACTACAAAAAAAGCTGGTAGACTTCAAGTAAAACTACGTAGGCTATAATGAATGGTTTTGACTGTAGGGAGAAAAATGAATGGCTTCAGTCCAGAAACTGTCTCTGCCTACAAGCAGAATTAGGCCTGTAGAAGATTCTTATTCAGCACATTTCCTACAAAGGACATTATTTTACATTTTCTTGTTTAATGAACAGATAACTTTCTCCATGTGAGAAACTCCAGCAGAGAGAGGCTCAGAGGAATGAACAAGCACTGCAGAGACCACTGCACATTTCATACAAACGCTTACCAACTGTTGCCGCTTTGAGATTTCAAAGCTCATGGGGAAAATGCGTTTTTTTTTTTTTTTTTTTTTTTCAGAGCAGAAACTAGGATATCAGCCCTGATTAGTCTGCAGTTGTTCACCTCCTGACAGTGCAGTTTGAGAGGCATAAGGCCTTTATCAAGCTCAGATGTAAGGAAGGTTTTCTTTTAAAGGCTATCAATGTTAATGAGCAACTCAGTCTTGTTTAAACATCCAGACTGTGATATTGGCAAGTATCTGAGTTTATCATGCCCTCAACCTTTTGAATAGCCAGATTTTATTTGCCAAGCATTGATCAGGCCAAAAAGAATGAGCTTATGCTGAGTGGAAGTGGCTGAACTTGGAGTCTGGACTTTAGATAGATAGCAAAACGTTCAGGATGATGCAATTTTGCCTCAGCCATGTACGCCGAGTTTTGGGCTGTCCTTGTAAACCCGGAGACTAAAGGAAACTGTCCTGGAGCCTTACTGGAAAACTGAAAGGCACATTCTCACTCTAAAAAGCTTGTACTCTGTGCTTCTGTATCTAAAAGCTAAAGAGATGCTGAATCTTTGTGCCAAAGGTAACAATACAAACACAACTGGATGTACTAATGTCAGCTATGTTTTTGCTACTTTTCGCACACGTTAGGAGCAGAGGATTCCAAATTAAAAGCAATACTGAAACCCAGAAACTAAATATCACATCAGTTTTCAAAAAAACCTTCAGAAAACTAGTCTCTTCATCTCATTTATGAAGTGAATTTACATAAGTTCATTTTATCCTTTGATTAGGTTTTTTTATTGGTATTTGATCATGCCAGTAGTCTACAGCTGCAATATTGTTGCAAAAATCATACAGGTGTTTAATTTAAAATAAAAAGTCTTTTATGTAATTTTTTTAATCATGAAACTGTTTCTACTAATATTAGATTTTTATGAAGCCTTTTGAATTTATATTTTTCATATACAGTGGTTCAGATCATACACTAAAATATCTCCTGTGAAATTAGAATAGCCCTGTATAATTTTAATCTACTAAAGCAAGTCTTTTCAAATGCGTAATCACTATCTGTTCTGTGTACTGTTGCACAACAGCTTCTCATGAATTTATTAATCAATCATGGACATATCACTGCTGAAACATTCAGTATGTTACACTGGGGCTTCCCACTCCTTCCCTCAGGGTAGGCTCCTTTCTTACTGCTCTATTAGGTAGGCTCCTATTCTTACTGCTCAGCATCTATATTATTGACTCTTCCAGTAATACTGCAGGTTTAATCTTTTCAGTTTTTGAAGAAAGAAGTTGCAACAGAAAGCTGTGCACAGAAAGGGGTATGAAATACCAATAAATATGTTCAGCCACCTGCAGAAACAAAGACCTATTCTCTGCAAGCAAGATTCAACTAATTAAGGGGCAAATGTACTCTTACTTGCCAGTGATACTCATTTAGTCCTCTACATTCTTTCAACTGTATCCTTCTTGCTTTTTCAGCCCTCATTGCAACCAAACTCCTAGAAAATTTAGTGAAATTCATATTCAGAACATAAACTGTTTTCTGAAAATCATGCTCCAAGACTGGAGCTTTGCAGGTATTTGGTGGTGAAGGACTTCACCTTATAGCTTGATCCTGCAGCTGCATTAACACTTACTCAGAAAAGTCGGGTTTCGTTCCAAAGCTCTAATCTGCCACCACTCCAAATACAACACACCATGAAGCTCAGATTCAAAGCTATTTACATAAAGATGTGATGGAAATGTCATTGTCAATATAATCATCCCTTGTCCACATTACATGGATATTTCAAAACAGACACCTGTTTCAGGAAATTCTGTTTAGAATAATTTTCTCTCTGTACTTAAGAAAAAGCATATAGCAAGACAAACTTCCTGAAGCCCAGCCACAGTGTAGGATCGTGCCAGTGTTCCACACAGGGTTAAATTCCCCACCGCACTGATATCCAACACAGGAACGCCCAATTATCACTTAAATAGCAAATTTTTCCTTTAGGACATACAGCTTGCCTGTCCTCATTAGGAGAAGACTATAAAACAGCAGAGGAAACTGTTCCCCTAAACTTATATTTTCCTAAAGGACCCATAGAAATGTAAGCTGAGTAAGAGAAAGGAAAAGAGAAACAGTCTGCACCCAGATGCCAGCTGACCTTCTAAACTTAAGAGAATACCTACCAGCTCCAGCAGCTGGACTCACGGATGGGAGCGCCTAGACTGCCTCTGAACCGCCTTTCATACGGCCAAGGGCACAGTCATGGCAGAATGGAGCATAACAAGGACTGCTTGCACAAGCTGAAGCCATGCCTTAGTCTCCACAGCAGGCATTCCCTTAGAGGTGGTGTTTTGAGGCATAATCACTCATTTAATTTAATATTAAGCAGTTTGTCATTTTATCTAGGGATACCATACATACCTATAGTCTTGTCTTAAATAAAAAAGTAATCACTGATCTTAGATGTCACATTTTTTCAGTTGGCACTTAAAAAGTAAACAAAAACCAAGTTGGTTTTATTTTTTTAAAAAAGAGAAATCCTGCCCATTTGCTTGTGTCCTTCCATTATCTCTGTCGACAAATCTTGAGCAGCATCTTCTTCCCCCCACTTTACTTGTTAAGCAGTTAGCTACAGCTGATTTCCAACTTCACAGTAATCTATGGTAACATTTTACTTGTAAAAGGGATGTGTTAAATATAGTCTTATTCTCTTTATTCAGTGTACTCTTCCTAAAAAAGCAGAAAGTATTACATATTCCAGCTCCACAGGATGCCAAACAGACATCTCCTGAGCAAACAGAAAAAGTTACACAGCATAATAACTAGAAAGACAAGAATAAGATTACAAGAAAACATCCTCTACAGCTGTAAACACTAGCTCCAAGGCTTAATAATCAACACCATAACATCTTCATGCTGGGCCTATTCCGATTCCTTCTCATTGCTAAAGCAAGCAGATTTTTTTTTCCATTATTATGAAACACCTATGCACCATTTTTGCAGAGAGGAAGGGACATGTGTTGATAAATGAGTCTGAAAGACAATCAAAACTAACACTAGATCATGCCTCTCTTGTTTTAAGGTTTGACACTCTCCCCCCCCAAAAAAAAAAACATAGAAAAAAAAGTCAGAAGTGAATAGCCTGGGGAGTTTCTGCTTTGGCAGGACTAGAGTAAGGCAGTAGCCAAAAACATCGCTACTGACATCCAGTCTTGGAAGTTTTAAGCCAGCAAAATCATAGCTTGCTTCAATATAATTTAAACAGATGCTCAAAGGGGGCACTGTAAGGCTAAGGGAAGAAATTACACAAAATACATTTTAATAATCAAAATGTCTTGAGCAATCGGGGTGGGGAAACGGTTTTTCTAAGCTTTGAAACTAAATCAGGACAATAAAAAAATAATATGCGTAGTAGTAATTAGATGTGACTTCTCCCCTGTGCCCCGAAACAATCAATTTGGACTAGTGCTATGTATTAAACCTCTTATTCTATAAGTCTTAATTTTGGCAAGCCATGCATCTTTTGCAAACATGCAAAGATTTTACAAAGAATTCTAAGCCATCGACCAAGGTCTGCCTAAATGCATGTATTATCATTTTCTCTAGAACACTGCTAGACATTTTGATGTCATTGCTCAGATGGGCAAACTTACATCTACACGGAAATTGTTCCTAGTGCTGTCCACTATGTGTGCTTCACTGTATCTGCTTTATCTTTATTGTGGCAGGGAAAAAAGCCATTAATCAACTTAATGATTAGTTAAGGAATGCTCATGTCTAAAACCTTTAGGGTCATCTCAGCTATTCCTGTCAAGCTCCATATGGTCTCCATAGGAAACAATTACCACTTTATAAGAAAACATGAGTTTCTGTCCAGTTTCTAATGAAGTTTGGACACGTCTGTTCATTCTGCTATTTTGAAGTCACTCTCCTCGTTTTTTTAATGACTTTATACACAGAGCTATGAACAGGGCTATTGTCTCCTGGATAGAGCACTATGTCTGATTTCCATCTGTATTAAATACTCCTTTTGACTCCCTCCAGCAGTATAGAGGACCTTCAAGGAATACTATGAAACTCAGCCTGACTAAGGCCCATTGACAATGCCAGAATGAAGTAAAGTGGTCTCATCAGAAAGGGAGAAGTTCTGTTCCTTAGCATTTAAAGAAAAAAACAACGACCTACAAGCCATATGCACTGATTCTGTTGTCTTCATGGATAGCAATGATCCATACAGAGACATTTCATCTAGGAATTCTGTATTTGTAAGCAATATTAAGTAATAGCTTTCTAGTCACGTGTTCCAAATTGGCGCGCACAGTTGTCCTCAAAATGCTACACTGGACTTGTGGCAGGGAAGTTATAAGAATCTCTGACTTCCAAGGCTTAGGTCATTTGGTGGCAGAATGAGGTTAATTCAGACGACAGCATTTTTACCATCACGATATGTAAGTCCATGTGGATAAGACATGGCATACAAGATACAGATAAAAGAAACATCCAGCCTATAACATGATTCCTGCGCTCTTCAAGATCAATAGTAAAAGCAGCTTCCGATAGCCTCTCCTTACAGAAATCTAAGGGGGATCACAAATTATGTCAGTATGTTAAGGTTGTTAAAACAGTGAGTAGAAGTACTAACTTATTTCAAATCCAGGATATTCTAAATTGCCTTACTGAAACACTTCCAGTGACTGCAGACTGAGCCCTGCTCTGCAGAACTCTGCAGAACTTTGCAGGCATCAAAAACTGCTCATGGGCAAGACCGTCCTCTGCTCTATACCTCCAGCCATTTTTAACATCACAGTTTCAATGTACCGA
This sequence comes from Steatornis caripensis, assembly GCA_013398225.1. Taxonomy (NCBI): domain Eukaryota; kingdom Metazoa; phylum Chordata; class Aves; order Caprimulgiformes; family Steatornithidae; genus Steatornis; species Steatornis caripensis. The sequence goes on along the minus strand of VZSC01013692.1, from coordinate 376,967 downwards.
GCAGCCTGGATTCTACATTATGCAGGGTAATTGTTCCACATGCTAAGAGACTTCCTACATGTCACAGGCAGTTCTAACTTGTCTTCTTACCTTAGCTTTGAACGAACGGATGACTATTTTACTGTGGCGCTTTTTGTTGAATGTATTTATAGGAAAATATCACTTATTGCTAATTGGAATGAATGTGAATCCAGCAAGTATCTTATATGCATTGTAAAATGACATTCTAGAGTGGCTTCAGTTTTTCAGAAAAAGGATAGAAGACGCGTTAGTCCAGAAGGCAAAAGATTGGTCTTGTGATCAAATTTAAGATAACAACTCCTATTTGTCAAAATTATTTTGATTAGACTTATCATGCATCTTAAACAGTATAACAATACAACACAGAAAATAAAAACACCATTCATTCGCCAAGTAATTTTTCACATGCATAGAAAAACTATACTTGGTAATACAGAGTAGCACTACCCTAGTCTGAAAATCTGGTAGTAAGGCTCTCTCTAGTGATCTCATGGTTCTGCTATGATTCATGAATATAGAAATCCATTAAAATGCTTTCATTAATCCCTGATGCTTTTACTGTATGCAAAAAGCATGCAGCTTAAATACCAAATTATACAATAAGCTTTAACCTTCTGCCATGACTCCCTCCTGAGTCTCATTGGCTTAGGGAGGGAAATGAATGATGAATCTGAACTACGTCAATGAAAATTTTAGAGACAAGCTGAGGCCAAAATGTTTCTCAAGACATGACTATCATGACTATCACATTTGACTGAATAAACGATATTCTGAAGGCCATGGTTCATCACCTTTTTATATGACTGGGAAAGCATTCAGATTTACCTTTCTGAAAATGGGTTGTGCAATCTCCGTACAAGCTGGTGCAGACAGGAGCTGAGGAGCAAAACTTAAAATAAGTATGTTAGGGGAGGGACACAGTTCCTTTTATTAAAAATGAGCAATTCATATGTATTTCCCCCTCAACAGTCAATGATGCTCATTTATGTGCAATGTTACAAGATTGCTTTCGTTGTTGTTGCTCTGAAGACAGTCATCTTGTAAAAATTAGGTCTGATTCCTTGTGTTTTCATTAAGCTAGCAGTTAACAAAAACGGGGAAGGGAGGGGAGGGGAGGGGGAGAAAAAAATCACACAAGCAGACAACAAAGATACACACTAACTCATCAGCTCTACATTCCCACTGAAAAGCATCAATCACTGTCCTGCACAGCTGCTTCCAGAGCTGTTGGACCTGGTCCTACTCACAGGAATCAAGATAAATACTAAAAAGCAGCCTTTTAAAAATTACACACTTCTGTGAAGGATATGGTTTCCCATGTGTCTCCTTTTAAGTAGCAACAATCAGGTGACTGCAAATACAGGTAAGCTACAGGGCCAGCTCCAATAGCTGGCCAACTGCCACCATTTTCAGGCTGTTTGAAACATTTAGTTGCTTCTAGCTCTCTACCACCTCAAAATTTTCCACTTTTCTCTGATGAAGTACTTGGTGAGCTTAGCCACAGCTCTCCAAAATACCCAGGAGCTACCAGGGAACAGTTGTCCACAACACGAGCATGTAGCAAATCTGCTGAACCAAGGTAGCTGTAGTGGCTGCTCTGGGCTCACCAGGGCTGGGCCACACTGCCACTTACAAAGAGTTACCCAGCCTGGCTAGACACACCGTCCTTTCTGCAGGTCAGGGGGTCACACGAGGCTTTCGCCTCCACAGAAACACCCACGGCCGGTGTCGGTGCTAGGTCTCTGGTGCCAGCCCCTCAGTCCCATGCACAAGCACCATTTCTATCTCAAGCTGTGAGCTGAGGTAAATAACTCTGCTTTGTGTCCACTGTGATCCTGAGGTACGATAACTGGATTAAGTTACCTGCGAGGTTTTATGGGGAAGTATCTCCCTGCAGGTAACTACTCCACCAGGAAGCACTCCTTGCTTCTCTGGCAAACACGTTGCCTCAGACACCCAACCCTACCATCTTGATCAAGTAATTTCACTTCTGTTACTGACGCCTAGAAAACAACTGGCATGACCATCTCGTAAGGTTTACCACAGTAACTTTAAATTAATCAGATCAAAGGAAAACAAGAAGAAAAAGGACGTCGCGCCTAAGGAAGTAGTGTTTCACCACAGGAGGTTTGCTTGCAAGCTTCTTTCAAACCTAAATTAGCACCCACTATCTTGTTCTCTCCAACAGTGCCAGAAGTTTTTGCGAGCTCTACTGAATCTTTAAAGCAGCACAAACACAACAGTAAGTCCTGTAGTATTCAAATGTTTTCCAGAACAAAGAAAACATACATCTATAAATTAAAAAAACAAGCAAGAAAAATAATTTTTCAGGTCTCCTGTTGTAATATAAAATCAAAACAGTCACATTTTTCTTTTCTTATTTTTTAGGATAAATTTTAAATTGACTGCTATGCTGGAAATAATACATTGAGGGGGGTTTATTCTTCTTGTTCAGATTCAAAAGATTAACTCTTCAATTATTAAATTGTATCCACAGCTAATGACTTGCTGTGCAGTCTGTTTTTAAAAGTACATGAAAGACTAGTGTAATCAGAATATCTGGAACAAGAACATTTAGCAAAACTGCCATATAGAAATCCGAAATTAGTGTTTGAGATTAAAACTGTGGAGGTCTGTGATATCAATTTACAGTTAATCCCAGGCTTTCTCTCGAGGGGCTCAGGTCACTTTTTAATGCCCTTTAACAGCTGCACACACACAATCCGTCCCTCCTCAAACCACCACTCAACCCACAAGTGTTTCCATGCATGGGGATGATTCAAATCCTTACTAGAAAGATTTGATGCCTGGTTTACATTCAAAATTACATATTAATTTACAAAAGGAAGCATATCACAAGTTTGCCTTTAACAAAAAAAAAAAGTGGAGTGGGAGGGGGCTGGATCAATGCATTTGATCCCTATTTGATCCCCATCAAGCTGGGATCAATGCATTTCTCTAGAGCCACCCATGGGTCCCTTTGAGGTCCTGCTAAAATCCTGGTGCCCATATTCCAGGCTACTGGAATATGCCCAGAGTACTCAGCAGAACACAGGGAGGAACCAGAAACCTCCCCAAAGCATCACTCTCTGCTTACTGCTTAGTGCGACACTTTGCAGACTGAGGTCAGCCCCTCTAACAGATGCACCGTTCCTCCAGGAACCATGGGCAGGTTGGTAAAACAAGAGCCCTTCATACATGTTACTGTCTGCTCTGAGGGTCTCCGAAATGTCTCATCTTGCCTATAAAATCCAGTGATTTCTGTGAGAAGACTCTCAGCACCCACTTTTCAGCATGTTTCCTTAAGAAATTCTGCACGGGTTTGCAAGAACCCACATTTTCAGCATCTGTCACTGGCTAGAGTGTCTAGTAGAGGTTGCCCTGAGTGAACGATGTCTGACGATGTCTTTCAAAATCTCCTTCTGAAAATTACACCCCATGTAAGGCTTTACTGTTGTATCTTGACCTACTAGCTCTAGGCTACAAGGACCTGACATAACATTCTAATACCAAACACAAGTTACCTCATTTGAAAAACTCCTTTAACTTCAACAAAGTACTACCTCAGAACTCACTCCATCGAGCTGACTAAGTGGAGACATGAAGGGACATAAAATAAAATAAGTACTAATAAGATTATATGGCCCCTTGAGAATAAGCTTTATTTCAGTAGTAATTTCTGCATTGTGTAAGCAGAGGCAGGAGAGAATTCACACAGAGCAGTAGTCAGCTGAGACAACACCCCATCGATGACTGATCAGTTCTGAAACAAGTATTACAACACTAGCAGGCATCAGCAAAGTATCAGCACAGCAAGAGTTAAGAGCATGTGCTGTACTTCACTGGTGGGAATAGTTTGGGAAGCAGAAATAGTCGGAGTAGGATCCTTTACAACAACTTCAGTTTTTATTAACATATTTTTACAGGATATCCCAGTTAAGCCAGACAGCGTGTTTACAATAGCGCCCTGTCCAAGGACAGCTTAAAACTATTATACAGTACATACAGAAGGACAATACAGTCCCAGTACAAGCTACCAGCAGGCAGTAAATCATGTCAAAGCCTCATGTTACACCTGATTAACTGCTTGGTCCATTACTACAACCTATTCCAAGAATGCTTGCTTCAGTGTAGTTAAGAGTTGTCAGAGAATTTATGTCATCTGATGGCAAGTTACATAAAACAGTGCTTCAATGCATCATTTAAGAAGCATTACTTGGCATGAGCTGGAAGAGTGTGTGCCTCACACCTGTGGTATCCTCTGGTGCTATGTATTCCTTAAAAAGGCACTCCATTTAGATGTCTCATTTACTAGGAGAAATCACATCACCTCTATCCCAACAGGATTACAACTCTATCTGAATTATGCTTCATCAAACACATCCAAAATTTTATCACTCATGAGTCACTCCATCCTCAACACAGCCACTGCAATTAAACTAAATTTCCCACAAAATTTTTACTGATTCTGCAAAATGGCTTAAAAACAGATATCCTCGTAGAATTGAAGAACTTACATTTTTCACTAAACATACGAACCTGTGAGTGGACCAAACAGTGAAATCTTTACACCACCTGAACACAAAGGAAACCTTGTTTCTGCAAAGCTCAAAATCAACCCAGGCCACTCAAGCTGCAAATTTCAAAAGCATCCCAAGGTCCATAGATTGCATGCCTGTCAAACACACAAGACACTATGAAAACCAAGCAACAATCCTTATGAAGTCTCTGTTTATTCAGCTGTCAATCAGCAAGCCAAAGGGTATTAACTGAGATGTCGTGCCTTGATCAAGTCGACAAAAGTGTTTAATTGTAAAATCCATTATCTCTGACTCTGTGTATGCAGCTTTTTCCAGAGCTGTGCAGGAACTTAGCAGAAAGTTGGAGGTCAATTTTAGCAGAAACACCTTTCATACACACATGAACAAATCCAACATTTCTATAGGGTTCTTCACACGTGGCCAGCAGGAGGCTTGCTTATATTCTTTCACAAGGTTAACTGATCACCAGCTTTTTTTGAAGTACAGTTTCATAATTATTATCTCTTTCCTTAGGCAAGGCAAGTGATACTTCAGCTTTACACTTGACTTCGTAAACTGGTGAGCTAGTTTGTATCTCAAGCCCATGCAGGAAACGTAAACTCAGTAAGGAGGATTTCTTGCATTTCTTGCATTTAGCATATCGCAACACACATGGTGGGCTGAGCACCTGAATTCTTCCTCTTGCTTATTGAGTGAGGCAATTTCTTATTTTAACGATTATATCACAGAACACAGTAAAACATTTTCTTCTAAAATTGAACAAGGAGCTTAATTAAAATAAGAACAAGTATGCTAAAAACAACAGCAGAACAGCAGAGCACACATCTCTGGACTGCAAAGCTATTTATCTACTTTTTCTGCACAGTCATAAGAGCATTTCCACAGCTATCACAAGAAGGGTTATTATCAAATGGAAAGCCTGACGTTCAATTGCTTTCCCCTGGTAGAAGATGAAAAAAAGTCCTTTTGGTTTTAGTAGGGGGTAAGACACAAACGAAACATTAAGGCCATGGCAAAATCTTATAGAAATCAGATATGAAAATGCAGATCATCCACAAGCTATAGCAGCATTTAAGGCAGAAGAGAGCACCTGAATGGTACCACTGTGATGGCCTTTAGGCACAAGCACCTGTGGAATTGAGAGGCAAGAAAGAACCCAGCACACGTTCCCTAGCAAGGTGTGGCATGAGACATGAGCACCAAGCACTGGGGAACAGCAATTTGAAATGGAAATGCACACAAAGGCATCTTGCGGGAAGGACCTTTTGGGTAAGCAGTTAATGCCAGGAAAAATGTTTATGGATGGGTTAGCTGAGGCCAGCTTTTCAGAAGACTTCTCTCTCAACCCTGAGCAGCACAGGACATGTCCTTACAAATAGCACAGCTTCAAGGAACGGTAACTCTGGCAGGACCATCTCTTAACACCGCCACGTTTTTGGATTCAAAGCTTGCAGCTGCTTAGCTGGGGAAGGAAGAACGGTGGGTGGGAGGGAAGCAGCTCAGCCATCACTGAGTTCAGTAGCTGTAAGAGTCAGCAAGGCTGAACACGAGCGCTCACGGGGTTTAGCAAATTGCTCTCCAAGCCCTTGTGCGAGATGTGACCAAAGAGCTGCGCTGCCATGACACGAGCCACTGGGCACAGCGCACCAGTTCAGATGCAACGTGCAAAATCTTCTTTGTGGCTAGAAGTCAGGCTGACTGCTCGGCAGAAAGAGCAGTCATGCTGCAGAGGGACAGCTAGGTCCAGGAGGATGCTCACCAGTTGCCACTGCCATTTAGTTGCCATTTGCAGAGCTCAGCGTCTTGAGCAGCCTTGATGCTTGCAGATTTGAGCAGAACATTTTACTCAGCTGTGGTTTGGAAAATACAAAATTCACAAATGTGCTTTTACCCAGCTTGTTAATCTCCGGGTTGTTTTATTTAATGGCAAGAAAAATCAGAGGTTCAGTCTCAGCTAAGGTTTCAGTGATTTCAGCTCCTCAAAGCGGAACTGAAAATCTGTGACTACAGCTAGAGGTGTTCAGTGCCCTGCAAATGCATTAAGTGGAAGCAGTGGTATCTGCCTATATGGGCTTGGTGACTAAGTGCAAGTATTACTTGTACGTGATCTTCTTTTCCCGGTCTTGCAAGTCTTGACATAGAGCATCAAATACCAGAGCCATGATGTGCTAACACCACGTTTCCTGTTGAGCTGTGCTCTACTATTCCACACTAGGTTTCCAAGAAGTTGTGTGCCTCTGGTAATTCAGCCTGCTAGAGGCACTCGTAAAGCAAAATTGAAGGGAAACGGCTCTATTCCTTTCAAATGGATCCATGCAATTTTTAAATTGACTTTCAAAAATACACCAAATATACCCACAGGAAATAAACTAACAACGTGGATTGCTGCCTGAAATCATTATACAGATAGCTCAGGGCATTTAGTGCTGTGATGAAAGAAAAGAAACAAGAAAAAGAGATTAGCAGGCTTCACAGAAATAACATGGTTTAGTAAATCCAGCACTTCCCCTTCCGCAACAGAAAGTTTGACATCACCTACATTCATAAATAGAGTACTATGCATACTGGTTTTCCAAATTCAGAGGTCCCTACTGGTAAGTTCAACGTTATACAGGAAACATGCCTATAGTAGAGAGCTAGCTACTACTCTTATTTAGGCATACCTGCAGATTTGTGACATGTTCATTATTTCACTGCACACCTTTGTAAGAAGTGATTTTACTGCAAATAAGACTACCTTCTCATGAAAAGGCATGTACATTCAAGTGCAGTACTGAAAGACAAAGTTTCGCTTTGCTAGTGTATCAGGCTAGATCAATTCTTGCTGAGGAACAACACAAAGATAGGTAATAGACTTCAGGATGTCTCAAAGCCAGAGGGTTAGGAGCCGAACTGTCTAAATACATAGCAAGCCTCAAAATCCTGACAAGCTTTTTCTTATTTAACTTCAACAGAATTTAAAGGGAACTCAGGCACCATTTGTAAGGGAGCACAGTTTGATGAAGCTCTTAAAAATAAGGCTTTGGATATTTTTAATATTTCCTTTAAATTAAATATTCATATTATAGTAGTTACACTTAAACAATATAGTGGCAAGCTGTAGCATGTGTACTGAAATGGTATTTTACTACCTTCAAATAATGAGCAGGATGAGATATCAGAGACACTAGTCCTGACTCTATTATTCTTCCACTGAAACTACACCTACAGTATTTCAGCATTACGACAATTTGCACTTGCATCATCTTTTCCCTTATTAAAAAAAAAACAATACAACTTGACCAGTGTCTCTACAAGCAACTCTTGCTCAATTAAAATGATACATCCAAACAGATTTATGCTACACCCTGTTTTGTCATGAAAGTTCTTAATTCCAGGTGATGAGCGTGTGTGGGTGTCTATGTGTTGTCCCACAACATCCTCATAGGAAAGCTCAGGAAGAGTGGGTTAGATGAGCGCACAGTGAGGTGGGTCAAGAACTGGCTGAATGGCAGAGCGCAGAGGGTTGTCATCGGTCATGTAGAATCTAGTTGGAGGCCTGTGACCAGCGGTGTTCCCCAGGGGTCAGTGCTGGGTCCAGTCCTGTTCAACGTATTCATCAATGACCTAAATGAAGGGACAGAGCGTACCCTCGGCAAGTTTGCTGATGATACAAAGCTGGGGGGAGCGGCTGACTC